>CAJNDV010025358.1:24031-55742 GCA_905221635.1 Symbiodinium sp. CCMP2456 | reverse complement strand
GCCGCCTTGAATGCTACCAAATTTCATACGCAACTTTGCAAAGGTTTCTTGCAAGCTAAACAATGCTGAAGGCAAAACCTGATGACAACTCGTAACTAGTTCTGGCTATCTCATCGTTTGCCCTGCTTCTAACTACCTGATGATCCCAAAACCCTCCCCCTCCCCATGCAGTGGGTCATACATCGGCGTCATGGAATCCAGGGTGAGCTTCGCTGAGATGGCTTGCAAGGACTGGCCCAGGAGTGCAATTCGACCGTTCATGTACATAGCCATGTCATGAAGGATTTCTGTGTAAAAAGAAGCTGTAACCCGCTGTAACAAGTCTTCCAGGATTCGGTACAGTAGCGGCTCTCATGGAAATACATATCTACAAGTGTCGCAACATTTCACAGGGCGGCATCAATACCGCATCTAACCGAAGCACTCAACAGCCAGCCCGCCATCCAGTCACCCACCACCCCCGAGGCGTACGCCCAGCACTCCTCAAGCACGACCTCCGCCCTCCAACCCCACCTGCGACCGTCCAGCCTTTCAGCCCTGCCAAGGCGGGTGGAAGCTCTCAAGAACCATTGATACTGTATATTCTTGTGTATATTATATTCAGGTGCATCCATCTCAGCTATGCCGCTATGCGTGACAATGCTACTCCGCGGGGTTGAATATCCGCCTGGTTGATAAACCATGAAACCAGCCGTGGCATGGAGATGGTCTTCCGGCGGCAGACCATGTACCTCACAGCGGGATCTCTGGCTGATGCCACTTGTAAACATGCTCTGACCCTACCAAAGAGGAGACAGGGAGCCGTGCAAGAAGGAGAGAACTAGCAAAGCTACACGATGCACTAAGACTTGCGCGGTCTCCCCCCTGCAATCTCAGTCAAGGCACACCTTCTTGGCACTGTGCTCCACACAAGTTCGAACGTTCTCAACCGCGAAGGCACCGCTGCCGACGATCATGACGTTGTTGCCGCGAACCTTCTCGTAATCGAAAGCACTGCTGATGCCATACACCTGGTAGGAGTAAGGTAGCACGATCCACAATTGCTGTGAAGGAAGATGACATATCGTGCAGCCAGACAAACCATGAACACGACTGGGAAGCATAAACTGATTCCATACAACACCCCTATGGAATACCCGCGCTGCACGTGTGACCGTCAAGGCACGATGTCTCCTTCGAAAGTATCCTCTCCAGGATAAGTAACACGTTTCGGATTCGTCAGATTCCCAGGGAAGAGCGACACGGATCCTGCTCTGAATACCTCTTCTTCCTTTCCCTTCGTCTTCAAGGTGACTTCATAGCTCTGGCTCCAATACTCCTTTCCTCAGGCCAGCATATGAGGGTTTCGGAAAATAGGGGACCCTAAATAATAGGATCCTTAATATAAGGACCCCAAAATAAGGTACCCCTAATTTTCGGAAACTCCCATGTGGGGCGCAAGGTTGTTCGGCTCGTAGTTTGGATGGTTGCCTGTTTGGGGATGAGGGCCTGGGGTTTTCAGGGGCTCGGAATCCGAAACCTGGCAAAACTGACGACCTGGCACATCCACTCTTGTTCCGAGATGGGGCGCAAACAGCGTCCGAAACCACTCAAGGGCAGGGCGATAAGCAAAGCGTTTCTCCGAGCCACCGATGACGTTCAGGGAATTTGCGGAGGTGTTCAGCCGCACATAGGGCAAAAGTCCGTATCGTTCGGACACATCCTGGAAGTGCTCGAGGAGCTTGTCCTCATATAGGCGGTTTTCAATCATGTCGCTGCTCCAGTGTAGGGAACTTTTGTTTCGAGCGTCTTCTGCAAGGGTCCTTTCCTGAACTCTGCATGTTCGCTTGCTTCGGAGAAGCCAAGCAAGCCGCCAGTAAAGACAGTAGCCCAATGCAGCCCAAACTACTCCGGAACAGGCTGCAATTGAGCCTACAACACCACAGATCAGAAGCTCTACGTATCCCCGAGCTCGTCTTACTGTGCCTTCGCTTCCCACTTATGCGAATCAACACCCGCACAGGGCACGTGGTAAGTCATTCTTTAATAATTCCGTGACTTGCTTTGCAAGCCAGCTGCCCTCGATGGCCATGGATTGTCTGAAGCCCAATCAGGCCAACCATGGTTCTCGTGGTACTCCAAGTGGTAGACTCCCACCTTGTCAGGAGAGACGTGTGCTCTGTCTAGGGCAGAGCTGTTTGTTGAAACTGATCTGAAGACCGAAAGCCACCCGGAAGTGTAGTCGTGACGAACCGGATTGGGAAGTCCTGTGAAGAAGTGGCATGCACTTGGGTACTCATGGCAGTGCCAGAGACACCTCAACAAACGAGACCAAGAAACAGTAGCAGTCAAGACTTAGAAGAAACCCGCAGTCCACCTCCGTCTGCAGTCGAGACGTGGAATTAGCCTGGTCCAGCCATGAGGTGCCTTGCTTGGTCAGTGGCTTCCAAGGGCTACACCACGTGTCTTCGGGAAAAGTTGCGGGACGGCTGCACGCGTCTGGGCTCGAAAGTTTTCCTTGTCAGGAGTCACCAGGCAACTCAGCGACGAAGAAAGAGAAAAGGATTCTGAGGTGCCAGTCCAAGCACCCCCGACCTGCCAGGCAAAGGTGCTTTGGCACATGCGAACCCGGCAGATGCAGAGTGGTGACTACTGAACCTCGAAATCTAGGAAAGGAAGAGTTGTTGTCTTGCCCCCCGCGAAGCACCTCGTTTTGCCGCGGTCGGTGTGCACATCAGCACCGCCGCTGGCATCTTCATTGCGACGAGGCGATCATGAGAAGCACGGAGCAGGGTACCGGGGTGCTCATCGTCGTCGTCAGTTTCATGGAGGAGGACGAGAGGCATAGCATGAGGTGGAGCAGGCGGAGCAGCAGGAATACGGGTTGGAGGAGGAGGAGGAGGAGCAAGAAGGCCCACAGCGGCGACAGCAGAGTCAGCACCGACAGGCGGGCTGTCAGTTGCGGTAAGGCGAAAAAGCAACAGGGCATCAGAGAATGGGATGAGTTTTATAGCAGGTTGCTCAACTGTACAGAAGACGGAAGCGGGGCTTAAGGCACCACACGCACTCCAGAGGCAAAAGCCTGGGATGCTGTGCACAGGAAGAATGATGGCAATGATTTCGGTCGGAGATGAACATGCGATCGCCCTGCTTGCCTTGATCCTTCCCTCTGGCCTGCATCTGACTTCCGAGTTTTCGCTCGGCAGCTCACTTTTGTATGCGTCAGCTTGCCGACAGGCGCAACCAAACGAGATGTGACTCGTTGTACTTGCCGTCCTCGCATCACAACTCAACCCTGCAGGCCTTGTCTTTCCGATCCACCACCAAGAAGTCGGTAATGCCCTCCATAAGCCAAGTCATGGCAAACTTGAGGCCAATGTGCCCTGCGCCGATGATGAGATGTGGGAACTCGTAGTGCTTCTTGACCCGACGGAAGGACTTGACACCATGAAGAACCTGCAGGCAAAATACAACTAAATGCAAGTCTTCAGTAGAGAGAAGGCAGGAACACAGCAGCGCAGTCAAGTGGCCACATGCCGTGCGATCTCGTCGCAGTCTTGGTGCTGTCGGTAGTTGCTTCCGGTCTTATACACCAGTCGGAGCCGATCCGCATCGACACCCAGCCGGTCCTTCCAGGAGCTGCTGCGAATGCCAAAGTAACAACAGCTGGACCAAGCACAGCGGGCCCTGCAGAACACGCTGAGGACAAGCAGCAGAAGAGACCACTGCTGCGGCTCTTGACTGAAATGGTACAGGCGAGGCTGGGAAATGATGGTGATGATGATGGTGATGGTGATGGTGATGGTGATGGTGATGGTGATGGTGATGGTGATGGTGATGGTGATGATGATGGTGATGATGATGATGATGCTGCTGCTGCTGTCGGTGACGATGATGATGATGATGATGATGACGATGGTCATGGTGATGCGGGTAGTACTGGTGATGACAGTGATGATGACTGATGGTGGCTTCGTTGTTGGCGGCCGTGGTACCAGGAATGAAGGATGATGTGCTGCTGGTGGTGGCGTTTGCGCTAATGGTGCTATGGCGGTACTGATGCCAATGCTGGCCATGGAAGTGCTGGTGCGAACCATGGCATCAGACGTCCGCCCAGGACTAGTGCCTGAGTACAGTGCAAAGCCTGATGCAACAGGAGCTTGCCCATGGTTTTCCATTTATGCCGAGGGCTCATGGGCAGCCACGTTTAGAGCTATATGCACTTCATTTCCGAAGCCATAAATACTTGTGCATAAGTTTATATCACTTCTAAGACATATAACTAGCCTCGAGCCCCCAGAACAGATTCGCGACCAACTTCCACTCCTCCAGAAGCGTTTTGACCTCAATGACTTTGGTGTTGGTGTAGACAGGCAAGGTCAGCGTTTCATTGCATCCTCACAACAGGCGCTGCTGCGATGTATCTTTCAGACTCAAGGCTTGAACTGGAAAGCGATCCAAAGCTTTGCCGAGATCGGCCGGTCAGTCCTGGGATCTTTATCTGCACTTCCTTGACGCTCAAGCTGGGTGGATCACTGCCAATGCCTGCCGCACATCTGGGCGAACCGAACAAGTGGCTGCAGACCAAACTTGCATTCATGGCGAAGGGTGGTTTACGCTTGTCCTTCCCGTTGGCCTCTGGTGGCTACCCTTTGTTGCACAGACTTGTACATGCCCGCCCGGCGGCTACTCTAAACCAAAACCCTAAACTGCCAGGAGCAACAGGCAGCAACAGGGCACAACTGGCAAGCACGGGCCTTTGGGCTGCCACACCTGCATGATACCCTGCTTGAACTCTGGGCTCCTGATCCAGGAGTAGGGAGTGTGCTCTGAGAGCTTATGATGGCTCAAGGCTCTACAAAGGACTACTTTTGCAAATTTACGCCATCCAACGGCAGCACGGAAGCTTCAGGCAGAAAAGACCTGTCCTAAATACATCCACAAGCGTCAAGAATCAAGAGCCCTGAATGAACATGTGCTTGTTAAAAGCAAGGGGCTTGGCCACCAGCGCCAACGGCTTCTCCATGGCTGATGAACAGTGGCGGCTTTGTTTAGCCGAATCAACAACTAGACTGACGTAACCCGCATAGCTTCAACTTCGATGCACACATGCAGAACGCACTGCAAGAGCGCAACGTCCCGCTTCTAGCGAGGCACCGTCACCAAAAAATGGTTCGAGCATGGGCGGCATTGGCATAATGCAATGCTGACTATGAGAGCTGCTTCTGCTGCAGCACCTGCAGCAGACATCTCTAAGAAGGGCATGGGCCTATGGCTAAATATCTTCGAACATCGCAGATGGCACTGCTGCGCTACTCACGGCCTTGCATGGGGCTTGAGTCAAACAGATCTGCCTCTACCGCCATGTCCCACAGAGAAGCGCTATCCTGAGCAGGCTTGCATGGCCGTGGCAAGGCAAGTTGGGCACCATTCGAAGTTTCGCAGGCCTAAACACTTCGAGCAGGATCTTGGGCATACTGCAAGATTGCCATCGCGGTAGTCCTACCCTGGCTACCTGAACATTAAGAAATGGCCGGTGGAAAAAATGGAAACCTCGGCCACCTCCGGCAACCTTAAACCCGCCAGTCGTGAGTCCGCAAGTGGCAAAGAAGGCGAGGGGGGTTGCTGAATTCCCCAAAAACCGGAATAATCTTTGTCTGTGTTAACGCATCGCTCCCTCCGAACACGTGTGTGCAAGGTTAGGGGCTCCAACGCAAGAGGTTCAGGGAAGGTCACGCATTAACAACTGAAGGCACTGGATGATCCCCGGCAAAACCTTCGTAATCCAAAACCTTGAAATCCCAAAACCGCAAAACACCCTCTACCGTAAAACCGAGACCCTAAATCCAAACTTGCAAGCCACGAACCGACGCGAAGTGGCTGCCGAGCAGCGTCTGCGGACGCGACAGCTAACACCGTTTCGTCTGTCGGATGCCTGCAGAAACATCTTCGTTGCTAGGATGCGTTCAGAAGTATAGCGTGGGCTCTTCGGGTTTCATCGCCGCTCTTTGAAACTGTACCTAGGAGATTGACTCGGGTTCGTTTCGGGCATGCCTGACAGGTTATTGAACCGAAGCTATGCCATGTTCCACGAAAAGTTGGTGGCCAAGGTTAGTAGAAGCTCTGCCAAGTACGAGATGCGTATGGCCCATCGGTCCATCCTGATCGCGTCTGTTACCTCCGATGCTATGGCTAAGCCTGGTCACTTTGAGGAGTTGCGAGCTTCTTATATGCAGACCGGATGCAAGATGGTTATGAGTGACGAGCAACGAGAGGCAAGGCGACCAGCCTAGACTACAACCTAACCCGCACACGGTGGGATAATTTGGGTCGTAGGTCGCCCTGGCTTGCTGTCACCACGACAAGCACAGCGATGGCAGACAACGGGTCCCTTTAAAACGCCGGGAACGGCAACAATGGACACAAGCCACAGCACCAAGCTGGTTAGCAGACACCTAGCCAAGGGAACTGATCGCATGTCTAGGCTCTAATCGGAGGTCTAGTCCGAGTCTAGTCCCATCGCCCAGGTCCCCGCACCAATCCACAGAGCAAATAGGCTGCCGGTGCCATTTGAAGTTGGCCATAGGTCCTGGCTCTGTGAGTTGGACTCTCCAAACCAAGAGCGCTCAACAAAACCGGCCTGCACCGACGTGTCGGGTGTCCCAAATCTTGAAACTGCCATCATCGGCACCTGGGGGAAGGAGAGCTGCTAACTGTCCGGACAAGCTTGGAGCTGTCATTGTCTATGCAAAGGAGGGTCTACAGCAACACAATGTGTTTGTGGCAGCTTCCCTTGCTCTCTAGATCTCTCTAGGACGGAGCAGCAGCAGCAGCAGCAGCAGCAGCAGGAGCTCTCCGCAGGTCAGCAGGATTGATTTTGCATATTTTTGCCCTCTGCGCATTTCGCAGAAGCAGTGTGACGGCCAGCAAAGGCTTCGCCTTCTGCCATGGCTGGAAGCATTATCCATCCTCGGGCGTCGGAAGTCCCAGTGGCCAGAGCCCAACATCTCCTGCAACATCCTATAGGGCAGATGGATAAGAAAACTCTGCAGCACAGCCCGAAGATGCTACTCAGTCCACAGAGGCACGTCTGTGAACCCCGAGTGGCCTCTGCAGGACTTCGACCCAATCTAAGAGTCTAGAAAAGCTTGGATGCTATCTATCAAAAGAGATTGCTAGCCCAGTCGTCCCCACTGCCGACACATTTGGTATAACAAAAGGCTGCCTGCCCAAGCAGCGAGCGACTCACTAATGGAACTCTCGAGCGACCGTCTTTGACCGAACAGGTTCAAGGTTGGAGCCTTCCGCGCTGCAAGATCTTCGCTCCACTTTTCTTACGGAACCTTGACACCACGGCCGAAACGCTTGAATTTCCACATCTTTGGCGGCATTGGCTGGGCTGGCCAAAATGGCATGACCTCACCCGGGCACGCTATTGTCTGTGCGTGAAACCTCGCCCGTGGAAAGCTCGCCGACGGTCCTGGCCAGGACACTCAAAGGCTTTTAGGAGGACATGGCCCAAGCTTCCTGCAGAGGACTTTGCCAGGAAAAATGTCGTACGTTGCCCGCTGCCCTTGACAACACTTGCGGATCCTTATGCCAACTTATGCCGAGCCCGTGGCTCCACTGGCATAGCCGTCAAAACAGAAACCCGGAATGCGCCCCACATTTCGCCAAACCTGACATACTGCACCATCCTTCCACAACTTACGCCTGTTAGCCCCGCTCTTGATGGCAGCCCATCGGCAGCGAGGCTCAGTAGGAGTGCTCCAGATAGAGACTCAGAACTGCCGACATCATCGGGCACTCAACACAAACCACCGGAAAAAGAAAAGGGCCTCATCTTGATCATCTTCGCCCTCAGTTGTGCAGTCATGCTGACCCGAATAGGAGTTTGGTACGGTGCGAACGACAGGTTTTTTCCAGTCGGAAGCACGGTTCATTTCTCGCAGCCAGGCCGCATCATCATAGCTTTCCTTCCTTGGTCGTAGAATGGGCCAGGTGGCCAACCCGTCTACAGGTGGTCGACAGCGCCCCGACGTGCTAGGCTTTCAAGAGTCCGCCGAGCTTCCACCAGCATGAGTGAAAGATCTCTGTAACACGCACCAACGACGGTCTTGCATGCAAGTGCAGTCTCAAACCCCACCTGGCTCGACTGCCTGCGGCTTCCCAGTAGCACTCTGCGATTGAAGATGAGAATTGTCAGGCTTCGTGCCTATGTGTATGTACCCACCTATCCTAGGGCGACGAATAGGATATGAGTGGCTGCTTCGTGCGATTTAGCGGGACTGCCATGATCAGCCCGACACTTGCATCAAAAGGTGATGCCTATGTTACACGGTACCTTCCCGTCAAGCATCCTGAGATTTGGAATCTGGATAAAGATGAAGGCCCACCTTGCGCATTCTGCAAGCATTCAGTGCATGAGTCAGCTTCCCGTGAACTGAACAACGACACATTGAAAGCCACAGCTCTGCAAAACAACCGTGCTTCACAACGACTATTCGCGGATGGCTGGTCCGACGAATTTCATTGCGTGCCGATCGTGCGACTGCTTGGACTGTTGCGCAGCGAGCTCACACCGGGCAGTTGCATGGCAGACTGCTATACGTGAAGAGGCTGCGGCGCCAACGATACACCTGACACGAAGGTTGTCTCGAACTGAGAAATCTAGCCGCCTCCAGTTGGGGACATTCGTCCACGAGGGGAAGACGGGGAAGAGGCATCTGACCTGCAGATGTCCCGACAGGAGCCCCGAAAATACCACACATGCACACACGCACACACACACACACACACACATTTTTATATGTACACATAAACACATAGATTTGTATATGTGTATACACCGTACGTAAAATAGATATATATATATATATAGATACTTATTTGTTTATTTATATGGCGTAATTATTCGTTTATTTAGTTATTCGTTTATAACGTATAGAGAGACGAAGAGAAAGGCTGAAAGAGTGGGAATGAGAAAGCCAGCGAGCGACGTAGACTGTGTAGATACACAGTATCTACAGCGATATGAACCAGGAAGAACAAGTACGATCGGTAATTGCAGCAGCGAAAGGCAAACATCAGGTGGAAGAAGAACAGGTCAATCATGTGCTACTACGGTGCAACTTCTCTCGCCTTGCATCGTCATCCAGTCTTAGCGGTGGCGGCGGCCGCGGCGGCCCCTGGCTGCGTCCATGCTTTATACCAAACAGAAACTAGAAACCTCGGGAGGCCGAATGGTAGGCATGTAGAACAGAAGGAGACAGGAAGGCGAGGCCATTTGCGGCTATCTTACCGCAGAAAACACTGGGTAGGAGTGCCGGTTGGTCACGCTGAACCACAGTCTTCAGTTCACTTTGCATCGGCGAGTCGACATACAAGTGACAGGGCCACCAACCTGTTGCAAAAGGTGGAAACGCTCTTGGCCGCCAAACCAAGCAGTGGAGCCGTAAACCCAGAACACTAAGCAGTGTGATAGTCTGGCACAGCTTGCACCTCTCTGCCGTCGGAGCCGGTGCTGGAGGGGCTTGCGCTTGCGGCGGACCCTCCTTTGGACATTGTCGACATGACTCGGTGACCCAGGTATCGTCAAGAACTGTCGTTCATGGGAACCAGACATTCTTGCGGCCTCCACAGCCACAACAAGTGGGCATCTCGCTTTCGACAAACAGTGATTGTGAGCAGTTCGCTGCATAGACGCTTGCGCTACCGGTCACATTGCCCGACAAATATGTGCAGCAAATGCAGCTCTTTGAGATATCACCGTAGCATCACACCAACTGGGATTTGGAGGCAGTCCTGACATGAACTTGTCCCGGTTCAGTCCTCGCGACTGCGGCTTGACACCCGGCTTTGCAGATCAAACTACAGATCAACGAAGGCTAAAGACTCTTGCTTGAGAGCGCAGTGCTTTCAGACTGCAGAGCCATGCCTTAAGAGCTCGGCAAGAACAATCACCCCTATCTGCATAGTTCATAGCAAGGTGGTGGTAGGCTCTCATGCTGAGACTGTCCAAAGCAAGGGAGGCTGGCAGGCCAGCATTGAGAAAATGCCCCCAATCCTTTCCCTTTCCGAGGAGACGGTTCTGGCACTGGTTCTGGCGAAGGTGTAGGTGGCTCTTCTGGCCTAGCAGGGCTTGCATGGGCAAAGTTCGAGCTCAACGGCTCGGCCGTATACTCCCATCGTGGAATTCAGTGGAGTTGAAGACAGAAAACGACAAGCCCTTGGGGTTTAGGGTTTGGGGTTTAGGGCCCTTCTTACACCTGGGCTGGATGAAGACCAAAATTAACCCTGACACGGAAACCCTGGGGCGATGCCTCTTCCCGAGCAGCGGAAGCATGCGGCTCTGGGAACCGGCCTCCTGGGAGCGCAGTTCGTGCCTGGCGCTGTCGGCTCCGGAGCTCGGCTTCAAAGGAGGCTACAGGGCTTTCGATCCTGACGGTAGGGTTTAGGGTTTAGGGCAGTTTAGGGTTTAGGGTTTAGGGTTTAGGGTCTAGGGGTAGCCTAGGGATGTCTAGGGCATCTTATAGTTTGAGCCTAAAGGCCCTGGTAAGGGTGCCCCAGCCCCCCAAATCAAACGGACCGTTGTTTTTGCCTCCTGCACTGCAGGGACTCGTTTTCAGGGTTTACGGCAGGCATGCAAACTCTCCCGTGCAGACTTGAGCCACATCATGCATACCACCTCAGGGTGGGGCTTAGGAGTTTGGGGCTTTGGGTGTAGGCAAAATGTCGCATTGGTGCAAACACTTCATCGCTTGCCTGACGGAATTGCCATACTAAACATCATGGGGCACCCGCTCAGTTTGAGAAATCTCAGTTGCAAACGGGGTGCTGGGAAATTGTTCGCAAAACTCAGATCCCTAGCGCATCCTAAGCACTCCTCTTTTGCAACAGGCTTTCCACACTCCTTTTACACCTGGACTACGCATATGCGCTCCTAAACCCTAAACGTGTCGTGGACGACCCTTGGGTCGAGGTGCGGCGCTTCAGGGGCAAGCCCTAAACCCCGTAACCCCAAATCCTACACTCCCAACCCCCTAAACCCCAAGACCTGAAAGTGTGCATAAACGGCCTCACCACTTCCCACACGCGAAGCGTGTAGTATGGCGAGGGGCGAGGCTGCGGCCAATCCTGCCACTATCGAAGAAAGAAGGGAAAAAGCCCGAATTGACTATCATAAACGGTAAACCTACTACAAGATACCACACTATGTTTCAATACACTACAGCCTACTATCATAAAGTATCTTGCACAATAACATACCACAGCATACTACAGTATGCTACATTGTGCTACACTATACTTTACTCTACCGTACTTTACTATACGATACTATACTATACTAACTATCCGATACTATGCTCTGCTCTGCTCTGCATGTAATGCCGCTGTACTATGCTCTACTGTACTAGACTGCAAAATGCAGCTACAAGGCCACCTTGAGCAGCTCAATTTGCTGTGCCGAGCGGGGCCATGTGACCTCCGCCCAAGGCTCGGTGTCCTCGTGGGCGGACGATAGTTTAGGGGCAGTGTCTTAACCAAGGGGGCATCGTGAGCTGTCGTGGCTTTAATTCAGCTCTTTTGACTGGCAAGCTGCTGTGCATAGGGTGGGATAGGATTGTAAACCCTCAGTGGCACTACGCTCGTCTTCAGAAAAGGCGAGCCTCCCAAGCCCGCCTCCGAAAACCTGCTTGCAGGTTCAGGGTTGGCTATCTGTAAAAGGTTATGAGGACCTTCTATAAGTAAGGCTGCGAGCAAATATTGCTATACCGGATATCTTCATCTTGCTTTCAGTGTTACTTCTATCTAGCCATCAGCCTTCGTCAAACATTGGCCAAAGCTTTCGAGACATATTCCAGATAGAGGACCTGGATGGCATCGTAGGTCGACTGCAGGAGAGGATCCCTTGGCTTCTGCTCCTGACAGGACTTCTTTCCGGAACTCCTTTGGCCAAACAGGACCTTGGGAAAAATTGTGGTACCATGTTTAGCCGTGGCATTCCTCGTCGTCGTTGTCGTCGTAGTAGTTGTTGTTGTAGCTGTTGTAGTTGTAGTAGAAGTAGCGGCAGCAGTAGTAGCAGCAGTAAGACTAGGAATAGCCATAGTAGTACTACTAGTAGAAGCTGCTGTTGTTGTTCTTGTTGCTGGTGATTGTGTTGCCGTGGTGCTGCCGGTGGTGTTGTTGTTGCTGCTGCTGCTGCCGCTGCTGCTGGTCTTGGTCTTGCTCTTGGTCTTGCTCTTGCAGTCGCTGTGGCGGTAGCGTTGTTGTCGCTGCTGTTGTTCGTGGTAATGGTAAGTGGTGGTGGTGCGGGGGTTTGATGCTCGTGCTGGCGCTGGCGCTGGGGCTGGGGCTGTTGCTGTTGCCGTTGCGGCTGCTGTTTTCGGTGCTGGCGCCGGGGTGCTGGTACTGTCGCCGTTGCTGTTGTATTAGTAGTCGTCGTAGTAGTAGTAGTAGTAGTAGTAGCAGCAGCAGCAGCAGCAGGAGCTGCTGCTGTTGTTGCTGTTGCTGTCATTGTTGTTGGCAGCACCGCCCTTCGCCGCCGTGGAAGGTGTTGCACTTTCCATCCGGCCGAGGTCATTGGCGGGCCAATGGGGGAGGGGGGGAAGGGGTTTAAGATCGTCCATTTGCCTCTTCTAGACATGCAAAGTTCTGTGTGCTTACAGCACTTTCGCTCCTTCTCACTGCAATCTTCTTCTCGCTCTGGTGCTGTCGTCTCTACAACGTAACTTCTGCCAAAAGCGAAATGCTAGGTAGTTCCGACGCTTTCTGGCCGCCCGCAAGACCAAATTCCTCGATAATTACAGCGTTCCCGTTGTCTCTGCCTACACTTTGCTCATTCGTCGGTTTTTTTGTCACTAGGGTCCAAAAGCGAGTTGTTGCGTTGTTGTCTTTTTGTTCTGATGGGGGTCTTCAGGCTCGAACATGTTGGTATTTACGGTATTTTGCAAGCGGAGACGCAAATTGGCTGGTATGTACGAGACTTTGCGTGACTGACCGTTTCGTGCTGTCAACACTCTGGGCGAAGACAGCAACTTCAATGGTAACCGGTGTTTGCAGCACTTTCGGCACCCTGCCTTACGATCGACTCTGGATTTCTGGAATGATGCTCGACACGAGTTGGCCTTTATGCTGTGGCGGAAGGGAGGGTTCTTGAGCACGTTGGTATATTGTGATTCGAGAGACATCGTTTGAAAGCTACCTGACTCGTGTCCCGTGGAACCGCTGAACCTGACTCGTGCCCTGTGGAACCGCTGAAAGAGATCTGCGTTTGCTGCATCAGTTCCTCATGACAGGCATAGTGAATCAAGGGTATCTTCTAGATATTGTTAGCTGCTCTCCTCCGCACAGTTTTCCCGAAACGTGCTTGCGCAAAAACCTGGCAGAAACCTATGGTTTTCCAAAATCCCCAACCCTTCGTTGCGGCGAGAGGCGGCGTTGCCTTGTTGTTGCTGCTGTCCTTTTTTGTTGGGCATCGTCGTCGTAGCCGGTGGCGATGGCGGTTCATTATCGTCGGCGCTGCTGATGCTGATGCTGGTACTCATTCTGAACATGCTGTTGCCTTGGACGCGGTGGTTGTGGTTGTGCTCGTCAATGGCTTTCCGCCGTCGCCAAGACTAGATTTTTTGAACTGCCCTTTGGCCTCACACCCTGACTCAGTCTGATGCGCCGAACTACCATTCAGTTGACTGCTAGCTTTCTCTGCGCTCGGCTGCATGTGATATTAGTGGGAGGGCTGTGCAAACACGAGAATGCTCAGTGGCGACAATGGCCTTCAACCGTCTAGTCTAGGACAGAATGCACCCCCGCAAATCTCCTCAAGATACTGCAGTGGCCCTCTCTCGAGCAAGTTGCGCTTGATGAGCGCCTTGGGCAGACAAAACAGCATCCGTACCGGAAAGCTTCGAAACTGCTTCCGAGTATCGAACATTGCTATCGGCACTAGATGTATCTTTTGCCGGAAGTCTGTCGCCAGCACAACTCAGACGCCAAGCTCTTGCGAATCTGAAGGTTTACTACCATGGCTACAAAGACTCTCCTCGTTACAGTGGTATAAGTCTTGTACAAGTATAGCACCATATCGACGTCTTGCTCGAACGGCTACTGGGCCTACCGCTGCACAATCACGTGCCTTCATCTTCGTCTTGTGCTCGATGCGCTTCTTGGCATCATCTTGCTTCTGCTTCCAACCTGCCGGAGAGGCAGCGGTTTCTGCAGGCAACCCCACGAATTTCACCCACGACGCCGGGGCTCAGAAGAATTCTATCTCGAACATCATAATCCATAGAAAGCGTCGAGTCGGGCTACCCTCGTCATTCGCAGCATAAACATCAACACGACGACAGCGTATGATGGAGCGGGCATGCATGAGGGTTCGTTACTTACAGCAGAGATGCGGGTCTTTACTTTACACGACGCGATCCGTCTGCCAGTAAAGAACTACTCACTTCACGGAATGTCTCGCTTGCATGGGCAAAACGTCAGGGAATCGCCCCCCCAGCTTCCATCTGCGAGATTGATTCACGTCCTCAATGGGTATCAGATACCAGCAGTCGCAGAGTTCGCTGTCCCAAGCAGCCGGCCTGCGATTCTGGACAACATCCTCGGATGGAGAGGTCGCTTGGTCTCGTTTCCCCCAAAACTGCCAAAAGCCCTGCAAGCTATCCCATGTAGCCGTGATGACTAGACAGGTTGGCATGCCTGGAGTACCCGGAAGGCTTGCTCGGCAGAAAAGGAATTTGTGCACCATTGCGGCCGAGTAGCTCTTGATGATTCATCGTGTCATGTAATCGCTTGTCCCTGACGATGCGCACGTGATCGTACCAGGCCTGGACAGCTTTCGATGTCGGAACCCACGGGATTCAGACCTTGTCTGGTCTCCAACCAGCCTTCACAAGGCGCCGCACCAGCTCGTTGTCGCTGAGGTTGGAAACGCCACCTCAATAAAGGACTCTAAATTGCAGAATACCTGCGAACTGCCACAAGTAAAATGATGGATAAACGGACAGCTTGGCTTCTTGACCTTTGCATCTACATGGCACCTCCACTACCCTGCTCCGGCAGCGGCGAGAAATCCGAAACTGCAACCCACGCTCCATGCCTCCTGCAAGCTCGCCCTGATACCTCTGCCACACACCTGTCAAGCGACAGGAAACACGGAACTTGCCCGACGTTCCAGGCTCTGTTTAAAAATCAAACCAAAGGGCCATGATTCGCATGACTGCAGAACTGCACAGGGCTCGGGTACTCGTAGACGTCCCGCATGCGAGCTATTCTCATGAAACTATGGCTTAAGCCCTCTACTCGCTCTCCTGACCGTGCCAAAGATCCTGAACCTCAACTCGAAAGGGAAAAACGGTGCCTTTGCGGATGGCCACCCTTTCCAGCATGTCTTTGAGCTCCACAGCTTGCTTCTTTTGCTCCTTCACCTTGATTGAAGTGCTTTGGGTGTGCGGGATGGGCTTGTGTAGGGCTTAGCGCGAAGGTTCTAGACAGTGGTCCTTGGCTTTAGGATTATTCGCCGCGGCGCAGTGCTCCAAGTCTAGGCCTGTGCCGTCCAGCGTCGAAAGCATATGTTGCCCTCACCGAGGCTGTGACCACAAAAGAATCCCTGAGAACTACCAGCATGATTCATGATGATTTTTGTGGAAGCTTCTGAAGTGCACGGCCTGACACAAATCTCTCCGAGATGCCAGGCGTTGGTGCAAGGTCTTGGAAGGGTACCTCAGGAGCAATATCCAGGCAGGTCAGACTCTTTCCAAAGGCTGATCGGATCAAATTCATACCCTGAATCCAGATTTTGCCTCCAAAATTGTTCCGTAACTGTGGTCTCCTACTGCTCTTCTGTTTGCCTTCATTTTTCGGGGAGGTGCAAGTGCTCTGTTCTGCGTTAAACTCGTGAGTTGTTGTTTGCAGGGTCCTGTTTCCCGGAATGCCATAGTGGAAGGATAAATTGCAGGGTCCACCGAGATTGCTGCGGCCAGGGTGCTGCTCAAGGGCATGGAGGTAGGAGGCACCTGTAGCAAGCTTACCAAAACACACCCGTGGAGCAGAGCTCACAAACTCGCACGCTCAAACCTGAAAGCTGTCTTTAGACAACGCTTGACCTGTTCGTCTATGTTTCAGGTTCACAATAGCAGCCTTTGACTGCACGATCCACCGAGGCGCGTGAGAGGGAGAGCATGTGGCAAACGGTCATGGCCACCAGGCTGCCGATATAGGCTCGAGAAATCCTCGGCAGACAGGCCGCCGAATGCAGTCCGAGACGCCCTTGCCTTCATGCATCCCGCAGGCCCAAGCATGTTGTCGCTGCCAAAGTAGGTGCCGGGTGTGTACAGTTTGACCTGCGCGACAGCTCATCTTGCAACTTTGTAAGGTGCGGGGCCAGACTGGAGTTTGGTTGCATGCCCAACTTGCCTTGAAACCTCGTTTCTGCAGCTGTGCTGGGCCAGAGTTCATGATCCACAACCTCAGAATTCGGAACTCTCGCAATGTCTTGCTGCCCCATGCCACAGCCAAGTCTTGGAGCTCGCTCTCCGGTCGTCGGACTAGGAGCAACGACACTTAAACTGGCTGACTTGCGGGATGGCTGCTACGCCTGAGACACAAAATACACGAAGATTGGACGCAAAAATCTCATGACAGCACCGAGGGCAGAGCTTGTCCCCATTCTCACCCTCTCGCGTGGCCGCATGGTCCGGGAAAAAAGCATGTCGCTCGCAGTAGAGGGCCAGCAAATTCCGGAACTTGCGGTCAAAACCTCGACTGAGCATGGCATGTCAGCCATGCTCCTTGGAGGAGCACTTTGCTACATGTGGCACCTGTCGCAACTGTTCCCGCGACGACTTCTGGCAGCTCGACATGACCGTGCAGTGGCTTAGACATCCCTTTTTTCTGCAGACGGGGGTCCCTTGAAGAGGTTGAGATTCATGAGCCGGCCCGTCACAGTAAAATCCAGGTTTTGCACGATAACGTTGCTGAACAGCTGGCGCCTTGGCAGGAAGCATCACTTCTGCGAGGGTTTACCATCAACTAAAGCAAAATGCTGCTGTAGTCGGTCAGACATAACTCAAGCTCTGCATTCATAGAGGTCGGGGCATCCGAGTTTCAGAGCATCGTTACCTTTCTGAGGCTCGAAAGATTTCGGCTTTTCGCCACGCTGCTCTTCCGGAAACCGGTCGAGGATATTCATGGCTCTCTCCTGGACCAGACATGCGCGAAAACTTCGCAAACGACTGAACGAGTCGGAATATGCTTGCAGCGCAGGGATTCGCAAGTGAGTTGTTAAATCACAAAGGGTAAGAAAGATGGCATGGCGGGATCAAGAACATGGATTCTCAATGGTTCCTGGACAGCTCGCCACGCTGAGACCAGCGCTCGACAAGACTTTGCTAAAGCAGGCGCTTCTTCATTTCCAGCAGAATTTTCTCCTCGAGTATAATCGCCTAAACGCGCCTCGCCCGCACTAGCTGCTACAGCTTCCGACCCACCTCTCCCTAAACAAAGAAATTATTACCAGCGGCAACTGCCACCACGAGCAGGACTACTCCTTGTGCTACTGCAGCTTCTACAAATACTTCCTTAAGTTGGCGTCGCAAGACCCCACCAATCCACCATGAAACGCCTTGCATCCATTCTGTACAGGGAGGACCTTCCAGACATTTTTGGCAACTCAAAGCTCTAGACTCTAGCCCTTTTGTCGTCCTGGGTCACTTCCCAAAACACGCAGAGCGTCGAGGCCTGAATACTTGCCTCAGGAGATGCAGCTGAGTTTGACTTTCGCTGCGGGAGTCAAGGACGGAATCCGACAATGACAACCTGAGCCTGTTAGCTTCACTTGGCGATTCTTACGGCTCAAGAAGGCACTTTGAAACCGCAGCTTGCAGTAAGGTGGCTGAACGAGTCTGCGATATTCCAAGCATGGCCAGCTCGCCTGACAAGTCAATGGAGTGCTGTGATGTCCTGTGCCCCAGACAGTCGCCAGCCTGCGATGGCCCCCGAGTTCAAGTGCCCAACGCGGATCATCTGCTTGATCTGAGTGTCATGTTTCCTGAGCTGCATGAATGAAGCAGCAGCAGCCGGCAAAACGGAAAACAATCCAGCCTGTCTTGCTACAATTAGAAAACAGGTACGCCTGCAGCTTGCAGAAGTCCAAGTGTCTTGGCTACTTGCCCCTTCTCCTGTTTGTCCTTGCTCTTGTCGCTGACCTGAGTCAACATGTAATGGCCTGGGTCTCTTGAGCCTTGCGAGTGAGACTTCTGTCCTTCTGTCCCAGCTGCATAAACATCTGCGGATCCATTGAGCAAGATAAACATGGAGTTGCCGACCTCGCCTTGTCAGAAAGTTGCGCAATGCACCCGCAAAGTTCGCTCTCTCTCCCTTTGGCCGGAAAGGGTTCATGGGCAAAACGTGTTCCTTCATGCCGTAGAAGTTTGGAAGAGGTTGCCATGCTGAAATAATTCAGCCAGCAAGAAGCCTGAGCCTTAATGACCCTAAAGAACATGGCAGCCAAGCATGCTTGGCAGACAGAGGTACTGCAGAAGTCAACGCAACTAGGAACTGTCACACTTAATGCTCTGCGCCAAACACCAAACCAACAGTGTGCGCCTTCATTGACCACCAGATCACCAGGCATGAAGATCCTGTCTACGGCTGCGTTCGCCAGCTCCATGACGAACTCCGGGTTTGTATTCGCGAAGAAGGGCGAATTCCTGATGAGACACTGTGACAAGCGGAAAGCTCCTTGGAGGCTCTGTAAACCTAAACCGACACATCCAAGCAATGACTCGCCCTTCCATTTATCTACAGTCTCAGATTCCGGGCCACAGCCAACATCTCTACATCCACACGACTTTGTCCCAGCAACTTGCCGTACCGCCCCGGACGCAAGAACTACGCCTTGCAATTCAAAAGAGGTTCATGTCCTACCAATCTATACTCCTAAGCGTGGCAGCCGCGGAATATTGCTTGCAGCCGTGTCGAGGACTCGAGGGTGGGTTCTGCATGGTTTGCTCAGTCAAAGCACTGAATTCGCTCGATCAGATCCGCCGTGTCTGTCTCCTTCAGGGGCAAACCATACCGCGAATCCGAAACTAAAGGCACTTGCCTGGGACTGGCAACGATTGGTTGCATACTGTGAAGCGAGCGATGCGCCTTCGGCATGGTCGTGCACTTACTATCACCCATAGGCCTCTGCCATAGCCAAAGGATACCAATCGCTCACCTGGTCTAACTGCCTTCCTAGGCTGGCCCCTTGCCGTCATGGTCCTGACCACCATTGGAGAGTGTCAGCACCTCGATGCACGAAGAATCATACTGTGGAAAGCGCAGGCTGGTCTTGTGGTGCAGGCTTGGGACAGTGAAGGACTCCGTGCAGAGCTCGGTTGTGTTGAGTGCCAAGTGCTAGCTCTTGCTTCTACATTTTTTCGAAAGCATGGCTGACGGACATGCGGTGCTGTTGCTGCCGCAATTTTGACAATCCACACACTCGGTAAGTCTGCGTTTGTGCAACTACGATGAAACCTCTCAGGCACGACAAGCCCGCCTTCATTCGCTGGTCCGGGAAAAGCTCCAGAGCCCGAACCACCACCGCTTGGTGTAGCAACTGGCAGTAGCAATGCTTCACTGCCACCACCTGCAGGAAACAGATGGAGTCACTACGGGGCCGCAGCATTCATGAGGCGCGAATAGCCGGTGTGATTTTCGTTTCCAGCATGCCCCCTCGCGCAGCCTTCTTCACCTTAGCGGGGCGTGGCGCCACCCCAAGGGCACTCATCATTCCGAAGACAGTGTTGGCTGCCAGCGTGCGAGTCTGCTCCTTGCAAGCAACGGCCCCCAAAGCCCTCCAAGGCCTGCAAGAACCCATCTTAAAGGCGAGACTCGGCTTTTGAGCAGGCCTGGAAGAAAAAGCTAAAAATTTGATTCAAACGCTCTCTACCATCTTGGGTTTTACGCATGGTCTGGCCTCATGGAGACGACCTTTGGCGTTTGAAGCCTCGTCTTTCTACAGGTCTACAGGGCTTCGGACTCCTTGAAAGAAGCCCCTCATGAGAAGTCCATGGATCGACAGCGGATGGTTTGGGTGTGCCTTGATGTGGAAAGTATCGACAAGATCTTGAAGCCCATCAGGTTCCCGATCCCGGCTGGGATAGGTCGGATAGGTGTTGATCGCGTTGTGGAGTCATATAACTTTCATTGCCAAGGGGTTACCATGGCTGGTGAACAGCGTGAAATCTCCGCACACATCCTCCAAGTTCAGCCCGCAGACGTCTTTGCACACCAACTCTACCTCGCAGTGAAATATGCGAAATTCCCAGAGCGATTGAGGCTGGAGCGCCTGGACAACGCGGTCTGAAACGGGACGCGGGGAGCGTGCAGTGGCTGCTGAGACGAAAGAAGACTAATCTTCCACGGGGCCGCATTTGTGGGGAAACTGAGTTTTTCCCCCTTCTCCGGTGGCGGCCAAAGGGGCGGCCTGATAGCAGCGACCCAACACGCTTCTCGCACATTGGAGGGTTCTGGGCACCATTCTGGTGGTGGGGCTCTCAGCTTTCGACTCCGTGGAGCTCAGCCCAGAGATCTTGAATTTGATGCTTGATCTTGAATATTGAAAACTTCTTCCGCACCCACCCACAGCCAGCGACCGGGCGATGCCGGACGAGGAACATCAGCTTGCGAAGCCGGGTGTTAGCAGAGTTTAAGCGGCTTAAAGCTCAGAGTTCATAGGGTCTGCGTGTTCTGCAACGAGGCAAATGCTTGGGGCTGGGTGTTGCCTGAGGGTTTTGCGCATAGGCTGTGTTCAGCCATTACCAGTAGTTTTAGTTTGATCTACTGCCGCCGGGAAGGCTGAAGGCTGAAGGTTTAAAGTGCTTTACGGGGCTTAGGGCTTGCGAAGGGTTAAGGCTGTTGGTAGAAAAGGAGAGTTCCCACCTACAGGATAAGGACCTCAAAAGCCCGGTCAACCCCAGATTCCAGATCCGAGGATCCGTCTCACCTACGGACGCAGCGTAGCCGCTCGTGACGATGTGCATCACGCGGTGGCCCATCGGAATCTCGAAGTCGCAAATGGTCTTGCCTGACACGGGTTGGGGCTGGAAGCCCCATTTCCCCACTTCCAACCGTGGGGTTAAAGGTTCAGGGCACTCACTCACATCGCACTCCTGAGCCTATTCTTGGCGCTGCACAACTCACCAGTTCACAGGCCCCAAGCATCTCTCACCAAAAGGAATGGAAACTGATGCAGAAACCCTAAACAACAAATCCATGCTAGTCCTCCTTATCTTAACCGCCACGACCAGCTGGAGTCCCATGAGTCCCGGATTTCTGACATGCCGAAAATGCTTAAAGCTCGTGCTACAAGTAGGCACTTTGCAGACCCTCTCTCTGATTACCGGAGGCCCCTTCGGATCCCTCGAAGCTGCGCTCTGCCTTGAACAAAGATGCGGCCCTCAAAGTGAGTTTGGAGGTATCGGAGGAAGTCGAAGCCTCGGTCCCGAACCGTCTTGGATCTGGGTTTCTGTCTTTGTTTTGGCGAGCAGGGTGTAGTTCTACGGTTATGATATAAACCCTGGCTACCCATAATAAGGAATATACCATAATTCCCATGGTTTAGGGTCCTTAAGCCCTTATCACTTCTTCGCTTTGGGTCCACGGGGCCTCAACTTTTACGGCCTCTGTGACCTAAGTTATATTCATTCAATTAAAATGAATTGGGTTCTCTGGGAAGGGAGCCCAGGCCAAGGACTTCGGTTCTTAGTTCTCGAGGGTTTGCCGGGGCTCGGGTCCGCAAAACTGCCTTGCCGGGTAAGACCGAATGAAGGATAGCTTTGATCAGGTCGTTGAAAACTTCGCGCCCTGACTGCACTGGGGTAGCTTTCTCAGTTGAGGTATGTCTCAGAACTACCCTGGTTCAGAGGTGCTAAGCCTCGGGCGACCTTTCTTCGATATCATGAGGGCGAACCCGAAAATTATTCGTGCAACCCCGCGTAGCCCAGGATTCCCCGCAGCCCCCTCGGGCAATTTCCGATTCCTGTCTTCGTCGCATACAACAAAGGTTTCGGCGATGCAGGCTAGCTGGGCTCCTTCAGTTCACAACAACTACCATGCCACCGGTGCTACGTTGGGTCCAAGTGTCTGCAGCCAGCCTCGTCAAAAATGCTGAGGACGCTAAGCTTTCCACCGTCCACCCTGCCTGCCAAGAATCGCACCACACATCAGCTTCTCGAATGACGAGACGATGGAACATAGGTTTGCCATGCACTGAATCTAAGCTGAGCCGCAAGCCGCCCCTCAAGAGCAAGCTCAGATGTATCTCCCGGTATGACCGCATAAGATTGCTCGGTGAAGATATGTACAGCTGAGATCTCACACAGCTCGCCCTTGCCTCGATCTACGCGGAGAGCGAGCAGATCCCTCAGGAGACTCTCCTCAAGATGGTGTTCCCATGAAGGGGAAATCTTAACCCAGCAGAACCGATATTCTATCGCTTAAGCGTCGATGGCTGCAGCTGCAACCACGTCTCGTTCTCACCATTGGCAAACGCTTTGGCCAGGACCGGCGCAGGAATGAGCCAACAGTGGCATTCCTCAGGCTTTGGGTTCTTTGTTTGGCATTAAAAACTCTAAAACCGATTCACTGGCTGTTCTTCGCCGTGCGCTCCTTGTTGATGCTACATTTGTGTAGCTAGGTCTCTAATGCCAGCAGCAGGGTCAGATCATGTGGGGTGATGCCTACGAGCAGGAGGGACACACTTTGTAGACTTCTCGAGACTGTACAGACAAAGCTGCATCCGAGGGTCCGCATCGGCTTTAACCGAACAGACACGGACGTCATTCAGGCCCAAGAACTCTGCATCACCGAGGACCTGACTTGGCACAGGATTCCAGGCTAATACAGATACAACCTTTAGAAGCCAAGCTCAAGCCGTGAATGCCTAGTCTTCAAAGATACGATCAGCTCGCCAACCGGAATCAAGCCGGTGTAAATAAATTGGTGTGCGCAGTCGTCCCCACGCGAGCTTTCACACGTGTTTGCTTCGTCCAAGAAACGGCAGGATGCACCGCATCCTCCGAGCTGTTTGCCTCAGGATTTGCCCAGGTGGAAGCGTGGGTGGCATTCTAAAAGCCTCCGACCTTAAGCAAGGAGGAGGGCTTCTGCCCTTGACTCCGGGGTGCGATTCTTGTGAGTGTAGCTTCGAGAATGACAGTTTAAGTAAGTAGGGAGGGGCCCTAGGGCTAGTCCTTGCCTGTCTGGAATGAGCGACTTTCAATCTCCCTACTGAGTGAATCGGCTACATGGCCTGTACAAGAACAGCGGCAGGACAAGTAGTAGCAACTCAGTCGTGGACGCAAACCATCAGCGCAAATCGACAGCACCAGCAATGTTAGACACCATGGTTTACAGGCTTAGCTGTTGCAACTGTATGCTGCATGACTCAACTAAGCCATCATATGCCCAGGGACATCCTGCTCCATCGCCACTCCCTCGCGCTGGGACAGGCCTCTAAGAGACTCGCCCCTGCGCTCGACGCGAATTGTGCGGCCTTGCAACAGATCTCAGATTCAGATAATCCAACCCCAGTTCTGCTAGCAATGTCCAACACTAACTCCGGCAGCAACTCCGGACAGAGAACGATTGCAGAACCATAACGCTGACGGGACATCGACATACTATTGCACAGAAGAGCCTGCAATCTCGATGCTTGCGGCCCCACGCGCCAGAAGCACCTTGGCTGCGCATCCGGTGGTCCTAGATGGGACTCTATCGGAATTCATGAATCGTCTCATGGCCTGTGGCTCGCATGGTGAATTTCGTTCATGATCTGTCAGTAAGAACGATATGTACATGACTGCAACCTGCAGCAATTCCGGCCATCTTTCCCGAGGTGCCAGATACTTCTGGTTGGACTCTTCGGCCAAAATCGTCTCGCCAGGGAAAAAGATGCGCCGGACCATGTTGTCCCGAAAGATCTGCAGAGCGGAAACAGGAAGAGAAACTGGGGTGCCTAGTGCTCTTGCTACTTCACTCTGAAGCCAAACATCTGCTCCACCAGGATGCAGACTCCGACCTGATTCTACCTATAGTCTCCATTGTAGTTGCTTTTTTTCGTTAAACCAATTTTATATTTAGGATCCTATAAGGGAACCCCCAAAAGGAACTACAATGGAGACTATAGGTAAGATGCATATCAACGCAACAGCAGCCTGAACGGAGGGCCCACTTATTAAACTTATGCCGAAGGATGGACATTGTGAGCATGGAAAAATCGGCGAAGCACGATGCGAAGGCCCAAAAGGAGAACCCACAACAGGCCTCCCAAGCTGATTCGGAGAGCTGTGCGAAGATGGGGCTCTGGAGCATGCGCTCAGACGTGAGAAGGTGCACGTGGGGCGGCTGAGACAAATACCTTTGCAACCGGCAGCTGCAAACAAAAGCTACATTGTATTAGTTACTAGCGTTTTACGATGCGGTCACCAGAAAAACTGTGACTACATCTATTCTCCTCCTCACACTTCCTCGCTGCAGTTTCAAAGGCGCTTGAGAAGAAGTCCGACCCTAAGCAAGCGCAGCTGGGCTTGGCAATAAACTGAGCTGCGCTCCTGCACAGCACCCGCCCAAGCATTTACCGTCGTTTCTATCAGGTGAAAGGTTTTGGGCCTGCTTCTTTCACCCGTGTTCATTCTACCTCTTGGGGTTGATGGCTGAAAGTGACACAGGACCTCCTGCCTTGGCCTGGCATCATGCGCCAGCACCATGCACTAAGCTTCTGATGCTCGACGTCAGCCTCTAAAAGGATTCCTCAGAGCTGTTCACTGCTTGGAGGTTCATGGGTAGTTATAAGTGGGGTTATAAGTCCCCTAATATGGGTTCTACTTATAACTACCCATGAACCTCCAAGTGTATCGCATCCCCCGGACTGCTGGCGAGGCTCGGATTCAGCAGCTCTTTGTCTGCAGGGAAATCTTTCAAAACATCTTGGAGTACCTCCGGAGCTCGTTGACAGGGAGCCACTGCATTTGGGAGTTTCTGAAAATTAGGGGTACCTTATTTAGGGGTCCTTATAATAAGGATCCTACTATTAAGGGTGCTATGTTAGGGTCCCCTATTTTCGGAAACCCCCATTTTGAGGACAGCCAGCAAGCGACCTCGCGGCTGACGTCGCACACCATACCTTGCAGAAGTAGGGCTTCAGGAGTGTAGGGCCTATCAGCAATCGCCCAAATGCACGACCCATCCACTTACTCAAGTGATGGTCAACAGCCAGCCCAGATCCTCTCTGCTTGCACGCCACTTCACCCCCCACAACAGCCAAACATAAACTACATGCACAAATTCCAACCCTGGAATAGAAAAGACACTGAGAGAACCCTGCTGGCATGAGGAATAACCTAACAAGATGTAAATCATCGGCAATGGTAGCCGTGGAAACATCCCCAAAAGAAGCTTAGCAAACATCAAAGGCACAGCTGCGGTGATACTACGACAGCCGCTACGTTGATGAATGAGACAACGACTCCGAGCAACTACAGCAGAAGTAGGAATGACTTCAGGGAGCTCGACCTAGTAACAACGACAATGCCCACAGTGCCACAACAAACTGTTCAAAGCCGGGACATTGGCGCTCGAGCTTGAACAATAGAAGAAGGCCAGCTACCCAACTCGGCGGCGACGAGCTGTATGTTCCAAAGGTCCTCTTTCAGGGGGAGTGGAGGAACTCATCGGGCTTCGCCATAGGCCAGCACAGCGCGAACAGCTTACAATCAACAGATCCGTTTCGCCACTATGCCTCCAAACGACAAAGGATCATGACAGTCTGTTCAGGACACTAGACAGGTGTTCTCCGTTCCATCAACTTCTGCTCTGTTCGAAGTCCTCCACAGCGAGGAAAAAGGTCTCACCCACGTGGTCCCCTTTCCTCACGCCGCAGGGTCCGGCAGAACGTGTCTTTGGTTGTGCGACATCTGGACGTAAACCCTAAAACCCTGAGCCCTGAAACCCTTTTATACCTGGACTATGCGTATGCCTATGCATATGCCCTTTTTTTGAGCAGGGACTACAATGCACTAAGCCCTAAAACCCTAAACCCTAAACCCACAACTTCACATGAAAACTGCGTCCAGACTCGAGGATACCAACCCATGAAATCGTGAACCCACGGATGTGTCAGCCGTCTTTGCGCTTGTCTTCAACAGCCTCGTTTCGCCCTGGTAGCTACATTGCTAATCCGGCCAAGCATCCGCATCTGCCCGATGCACCTTAGTGTTTGCAGCGATGTCGTAGTATGAAGCACCGAACCTGCAGATGTGCTGAATTTGCTGAATATTCGCCAGGGCACCCGAGACACAACGAGTTGAGCTAAGAAGTTCGAATGTCACCGGCCCGACTGACAAGCTAGGCAGTCTAGAAACGGACGAACGCACAGCCTGCAGCAACGCACCAGCACAGGGCGTGGCTGCAGGAGGCATGCAGCTATCACAATCTACTCTAGCACTCCACTACCTGGCAATGATGCTATTGCTGGTGCTGGCTACTGCTAATTCTGATGGCAACGATAACGGTGACGGTGTTGACGACGATGATAAATATGGCGATGATGCTCCTTACGATGGTGATCTTGGCGGCCCAGAAGAGGAAGGTGTGATCTCCCTCTTTGCTCACATCCTTCGTCTTATCGTGTGCGAGGCACTCCTCACCCAGGAAAATATTGAGCGTGCCCCGGAGAACGATCAGCAGCGCATCCGTGTGGTCCCCCTTGGCCTGCATCACCTGGAGAAAGATGAGGGAGTATCCGAAAATAGGGGACCCTAATATAGTACCCTAAATAATAGGATCCTTATTATAAGGACCCCAAAATAAGGTACCCTAATTTTCGGAAACCCCCATGAGGGTTGCGAAAGTTCTGGGCTGGTTGAGGTCTGGGGCCGAGGTGAAGGTGTCGGGTCAGCGTACCAAGGTTTCAATCGACTCCTGGGATTCAGGGCTGCACTGGTCTAGAAACGCAGTGCTCTGGACAGGGCCCATGGAAACGCGGGAAACAGTATCGGCAATAGTGATGCTAGTCTTGAGTCTTTAATTAATAATTAGAACCAACAGTGAAACAATCAGTAAGCAACACTTCTCGATGAACTCACTTCACTGCGAGATTGTTAGCCGCCCCTGTCTTTGATCCACCGCAAGTGAAGGCTCAGGACTCGATTCCCAAGACGACCTGAGCACCTACTTCGCGGCCGCAGAGGCCGAGAAAGGAGCCCCACGCTAAGTTCGGGTCTGACTTCACTATCGACCCAACGCCAAAGAAAACATTTTCGGGAACTGCTGAAAAAATTGGTTTCCGCAGTTTCCTGCATCGCACACCAATTCACAGGAAATCACCTCGTAGAAAGGCCACAGAACAACCGCCACAATACACAACTACGGGACATGGTCGAAGCCTTGCATTTCCCTGAGATGCAGATTTCAGAACGGTTGCACCAACAATAACACTGGGAGTCCGTCGCCTGGCCCTCATTGCATATCCTGCTTGTGGTCAATCGGCTCAGCTCCGAGATCATCTCGGAGCTGCATCCCGAAAACCTTTGCAAGGCCGTGCTGTCACGATTTCGGATTTCTGTTGGTTCCGAGCTGTGCTTTTTGTGGCAATGCTCGGGGATGCCCAAGCTCTTGATGCTAACCAAAGTGCTAGGACTGCTAGGACCGTCACACTCCCAGCATGACCAAGCTGCTAAAATTAACTCAAGACCACAAAATGAGGCAGAATCCCGCTGAGGAGCATCTGAAACTTTGCAAGCTCCGCTTCGATCGCCAGGACGGACATTCCACCATGCGATCCTGGAGTCTTGCCGTGGCGAGATGACCCCACACAAACACAAAAACGAGAACCGAAACATATATGTTCATATACATATATATATATATATATACATGTGCTTGTGTGGATGTATGTGCATATACATAGTGTATGCCTGCAGCCTCCATTCAATCCTCTGGTGCGCCTGGTGTACCCATGCAAACCTTGAACAGCACATGCCTGGATCTGTGGGCCCTCAACCCTCAGCCCCAATTCCAGGTTCCCGCACCTCGTCTTGCCCGCTCCTCTTCGGAGTACAGAGACGTCACCCGCCGCTTTGCGGCCGGGGCGCGACCTTGCTGGTGTGGAGTTTGGAGCCTGTGCTGCCTTGATACCCGCAAGTTTGCTGAGGACAAGTACGACAACAACTGCTGCGACTACTAATACTACTAGTGCTGCTACTACTACTACTACTACTACTACTACTACGACTACTACTACTACTACGACTACTACCACCACTACTACCTACCAGAAAAATGCTTCTCTTACCGCGAACTGCAGAAACAAAGTAGCACGACCGTGGCCACCATTTTCCACTGCTGCTCATGTAAACGAAATCTTCAGTGCCTCATGCACCCGAAAACCTACGCTCTGTACACTTTTTGTATCAAGACTTGTGCAATCGCCTTGTACCCTAAACCCTGAAACCCTAAGCCCACTAGCAACGATGCTTGGTGCCTTTGGGGCTGCCGGGCTCTGGGTCTGCCACGTCCTTCGGGAGTCGCCAAACAGGCAAGCCATCATTCACAACCAAAGTGGGTTTAGGGTTTAGGGGCTAAGAGTTTAAGAGTTTAGGGTTTAAGAGTTTAAGGTTTAAGAGTTCAAGAGTTTAGGATGTAAGGCTTAGGGTTGAAGGGATGTTTTGGATGTTTCAACTCTCACTCTCGCACAGGGCAGGCAAGGCCTCTCCGGGGTTGCGGGTTTATGGTAGGGTGTGAGTGGAAACAAAAATCTCTAGGATCATGGGGTTGATCATGATGCTATAAGGGTCACATGCCACATTCCGGAAGGCAAAGAGTGGATAGTGGAGTCTTACCAGGGGAATCGGCAGAACCACCGCATTTGCACGAACTGCCCCGACCTTGGCTCAACTACAAAAATCGAACCCACGGCCTGGAGTTTTTAAACCCAAACTCCAAAACTGGAGCCCTTGAACCCAAACTCCAAAACATACTATCTTACAGATGCGTATAGATTTCTATACTGTCGTACATTAGATGAAACCCCTGAACCCTAAACCCTAAACCCTAGTACATTAGATGAAACCCCTGAACCCTAAATCCTAAACCCTAAACCCTAAACCCTAAACAAATTCCGGTCCTCTGGGGAGCTGCTCAAGGTTGGGTGGGCGCTCCTCAGGCAGAGGGGCATTCGGTCGGCCAAAATTTTGAGACGCGAGGGAGTAAGCTAGGGGCCGCAATGAATAGAATAGGGTTTTGGGCCCCTTTATAGTATCCTCATAATAAGGTACCCTAAGGAACAATATTGGTACTTATTTAGGCTTCTATATTCTTCCATAAACCTGCTCAAGACCTGTAGCTGCGAGGTGTTCGAGTAAAGGCTTGCCATTCGAAAGCGCCCGAGGATGTGGGGGTTTCCGAAAATAGGGAACCCTAATATAGTACCCTGAATAATAGGATCCTTAATATACGGACCCCCAAATAAGGTACCCCTAATTTTCGGAAACTCCCATGTGGAGGGAGAACCCTGAACTCCATCCAATCTACAGCCCCCCGTTCGGCCGAGGCTCTTCCGACCATTGCTCTTCCTGGCAGGGAGGGCTGCGGTTGAGGGTTCAGGGTTTAGGGCTCAGGGTCAAGGGTTTAGGGGTTTAGGGGCTAGGGTTTAGGGGTTGACGGGTTAGGGTTTAGGGGTTTCGGGCTCAGGTGCATTAGGCCTTGGGTCCCTAAGGTGGGTCCGGATCGAATGCGGGTTGGGGTGTACATGTGTAGGTACATACACATGTAGTATCATTCGTTCTAGCTGATCATGTATATAACATATGTGTATATATATATGACTATATCCAATTGAAAATCTTATTATACATCTAGAAGTTACTTATGTGTATGTAAAGATAAGGTTTTCCGGGTTGTTTGAAGTGGGATGGCAAGTCTGTCGCTGCCCGACATGGCAAGTCCAGCCTTAAGTCTCCAGGCAAAGTTGCATGTATTATACATCTACAATATGAAGTAGTGGATATACATAAACAATTAACAAACAAACATGTCCATATATATATATATATATACAGATGTGTGTGTGTGTGCATGTGTATATATACAGTACATGATATACAGATCCAGATCCATGTACATATAATCATCGGGCTCGGCTGAAGGGCTCGGAGCCCCGGCTTGAACTCCCCGAAGCTACCGTGACCAGGCTATCAAAAGGAAATCTGACAAAAAAGTTGCTCAGTGTAGAGATGTCTATCTTGCCAGCTGTTGCAGCCTTTCAGGCTTGGGGAGTCGGCAGCATTTCATCCTTATTGAACATGCCAGGAAGTCTAATTAAAGCAGAAATCCTGACAATGTGGGGCCAGGCGAGATCTGTTCGGGCTTAATACCGGGGAGGCCTGGGAGCCACCGGACTTTCCGGTGCATCTGCTGGCAGAGCCACCGACTTCGTCTTCCTCTTGTCTTTCTCTTTCTCCGCCATCACCCACCTGGAGGGCTTGGGCTTGGGGTGTGGGATGGAGCTTCGACATGCAGCAGACCTTACTGTACGCCTTGGCCACCACAAGCCTTCAAGACTGTCTTTTGCTTCCGAGGTTCAGAATCCAGAAGCCAGTCAATCTAGAAACAGAAACTCCTCAATTTGATATGGAACTGAAAGTGTTACCACGCGGACTGCGCCGACAGCCAGTGGTGGCTTCTAGACTGGGGTGGGTTACCTTGGTTGTTACAGAATTTCCCGCGTTCGAAGGTATCAAATGGGTTTGCAGTGCCTAGGTCTGTGCAGCATTTCGTCAAGGTCCCTGCTTTGGTAGGGGAGTACTATTCTCAGGGACCCCGATTCGGAACCGAGTGCACCCGAGCTCCGCAACCCCAAAACTGTACCTGGGTCTAGCGGCACTTTTCAAGAACTCCCCGTGCCTGGGTTTCGGGAAGCCGCCACATGCTTTTGAGCTGAAAAGCCAGCGAATGGTGAAGGGTGGAACTACGGGTGTTAGACTTGCAACTCTTGCGATGTAAAGAACAAGGATCTGGACTAGCAGCAGTAATCGAGGCTGGCGAGGAGTCAGTACTTCAGTGCAAAGGGCCAGCAAGGCAAGTTTTTGCAACAGAGCTTGCTAGTGGAAGCGCACACCAGGGCACACCCCGAAACGTTAGTGCGCTGATTCCTACACAACCCTTTAAAGACTTGAGGTTTCGGAGGCCCTCGTCTTTGGACGAGACAGGCCGCATAACTGTCACAAGCAGGCCGCAAGCAGCGTTAATCTCAGGTGGACGAAGACAAACTGGCAAACAGAACTCAACTGAAGCCTGCCTTTACGATTTCTGCGTCCTGCTGGAGACTTCGGAACTAGAACTCATGACAGCCGGAATCTGCGTTTCAATTCTCGGCTGATCGTCTAGCGGCTGTGAAACATGTCCTTCGCTCTAGCAAGTGACTCTGTCAGTCTTGTGTTCGTTGCATGTCCGAACAGGCCTTGACATGTATTGGCCCCGCAGACTGATTCTTTCGCACATGAACCCAGATCTTGGTCGGTCCACCTAGCGTGGCATACACATAGCTGTGTATGCGCATGTATACATGTACGTATATAAATATACATACACATGTGTATGTGCGTATGTATGTATGTATGTATGTATGTATGTATGTACGTATGTATGTATGTATGTAGGTGCGGAGGTAGGTAGGTAGGTAGGTAGG
>CAJNDV010025358.1:7921-23931 GCA_905221635.1 Symbiodinium sp. CCMP2456 | reverse complement strand
GGGGGGGGGGGGGGGGGGGGTCGAAGATAGCTTCGGGCTCTCGGGGTTGCTTTCTTAGGGCCCAAGGTTTAGAGCTTTAGGGCCCCAGGTTTAGGGTTGTTTTGCCTCAAGGTTTAGGGTTTAGGTCTCCGGGTTTAGGGTTTAGAGAGGGCGGAAGGCAGGAGGGAACAGATTCCGATGTCTTCCTTGTGGTATGACGGCCGTTTAATGCCTTTCAAGGAACCCTCAACGAAAGAATCCCATTGCTTTGGGTTTTCTTGTCGGTCGAGTAGAGCCGCGGATCAAAGGCTTCGTTCTTTGCCTCGTGCCGTTGACTTCCAGCAATGCATTCCGATGACTTGCCAAGCAACTGCAATGCAGGATCACTGGTCATAGATACAGAAATGGATATTTACACATTCATTCATGTCTATGCATGTGTTCAAGAACAGACTTATTGCAGTATCTGTTTACGCAACTGCCGCGAAACAGATGCAGACACAAACTCAAACACTACATGATCGTTCTCATCGTCCTCAACATCACTGATGTCATCAACGTGGCCACCATCACCATCATCACCAGCATCATTGTCATGACCAGCAGCACCAACACGGTTACCCACCATCACCCACCATCACCATGCCCGTCTAAGTCACAGTCGCCAGCCACACCACCGCTTCCGCCCATCACCAGCTTAGCAACAAGATGTCACTCGTTCGGATTCGCAACTTCCTAAACCCTTTTTGAACCCAGACTCTGCCAATCAGCCAGCTGATTGGCAGAGTCTGGGTTCAAACTTCCTAAACCCTAAACCCTAAACCCGAAACCGGGCAACCAGTAAGAAGTAGCCACAAAGCCCTCGCCTCGGCTTTGGGGAATGGCTGGCGCCACGGGCTCGGTGACTTGAATCCTCGGTGTTTCGCTGCTGTGAGAATATGCGTCCGGGCCATGTAACTCCAGGGCTTTTTCTGGATGATGATTTGAGTTTCGTGGGGTCAAAGCAGATCTGTGTGACAAGCTTTGTTACTACTATGATTAGCTACTCCTGCGGCTCGAGCTGCTGTTACTCTGCTACTCCTGCTGCTGCTTCCGCTGCCACTACTGCTATTCTACAGCCGTTACTCATCTTGCTCCTTCTGCTGCTTGCTGGAAGTACCATCACCATCACCACCACCACCACCACGACCACTACTACTGCTACCACCACGACTGGCGGTTGAGGCTGCCAGCGCAACTGCCTCTGCTGACATTACTGCAAACGCTGATGCCAACAGGACTGCTACCGCTGCGGTCGCAGCTGCATGCCTCACTACTGCTGCCAGGTACGCTTAAAATTTGTGCCGAGGTCATAGAAAGATCTGAGGGTGCCAAGTGCACCCTATGGATTGATCACTTCACGTTGCGGCCGGCCTCACGAGCTTCAGGATTGTCTGCGTGGGATGTGAGATTAATATCTGCCGGACCGGACTTCTGCCTGGCGCAAGACTCATCAAATTCCAGGGCAACTGAATCGAAAGCAAGGCTCAAACGCCTTAGGGAGTTGATGGCGCAGCCTATTGGTCGGTGAAGCCGCAAGTCACCACAACTCGAACGAGCCCACGGAGAAAGCGGATGGCTCAATGCTATCTCAATAACTCCTAAACCCTACACCCTTTTTTTGCAACTGGCTTGCAACGTCACGCCAGGACAGCTGACTCGTTCCAGGCTGCACTCGTGGCAGCAGTCCCTGTTTCCTACACCCTAAACCCTAAACCCTAAACTCCATCAGGCAGTTGAGGAACTGATGGCATGGACTCGCCCCTCATAGGGAGCTGCCATTGCGCGGCCTCCTCCGCCTGAGAGCATTGGACCCTCTACTGCACTTAAACTGTACTTTACCAAAAAACTGTACAATACTGTGAACTATACTATACCACACTATAAACTGCATTCTACAAAAACTAAAACTCTACTACAGATTATATATACATATACGACACTATACTATACTGTACAACACTAAGGTCTAGCACAATCTACTGTCTAGCATAATCTACTCTACTCTACTCTACTCTACTGCAGCGCCACACTATGCTATACTATGCTACACTGCAAAAAGCTCAACTATATACAACCGCGTAGCATTCTTTAAGCTCTGGGCCTGAGCTTTTTCGTACTCAGGGTTCAGGGTTTTGGCGCTCGCGCTCGGACGATCCAGGCGAGGGTTTAGGGTTTTTTTATTTGGGTTTATATTACAGCGGCTCACTGCATCATATGCACATGCAGGTATGCATGCATGTATGTAGGTCTATATGTATGCATGTGTGTAAGCGTGTGTATATATGCATCTGTAAAGGTATATTATCAAGATAATATGTATACATATATATATATGTATGTATATGTATACATGCATGTATATATACAAATGTATATGTACATACATGTTTATATTTATACTTGTAAGTTATATGAATATATATATATATATATATATATATATATACGTATACATATATATATATATACATAGAGAGAGATTATACATACTACACGTAAATCTAAAACATGTTGAGCCCGTGCGCCGGCACTGTACGTCACTAGTTCTAGTGGTAAGTCAACGCGACTCATTTTTAGTCGAATTGCACCGATAATTGTGCTGAAGAGATGATGTGCGTAAAGAAAGTAATTTTGGAAGCTTTTCAAGGGCTATCGAGTCATGGCGCCGATGCAGCCGCACAGCCACCCTCTATCAAAGACGCGCAGATTAAGCCTGCCATCGAACGCGAGATCCCTTCGCGTAAGCATCCCTTCTAATCCCCCCCCACACACCCCCACGCCCTGCACTCGGACCCAATAGGACCTGACCCTGAGCCCTAAGCCTAAGCCCGCTTTTGCAAGCCCCGCGCAGCCCATGCAGCCCATGCGCCCAAACATTATAGAGCCCGCACAAAGCCAGCAATCAATACGGGACCCTGCGCCATCCTCGACGTTTGCCAACTAGATCTGAGCCCTAAACCCTCGCTCTCAGAGTTCAGTACCCAATGACATCTGCACCTTAAAAAACCTGACCCTAAATCAGCCGCAACCACATGACAACTCCAAGCGATATAAGACTCAATCCCAAACTGCATGCTTCCTTCCGGAAAATTCCATTGGATGGTTGTGTACCACTGCGTGTAGCTGAGTCTAGCTTCCCGATCTAGCATCCCAAAACACATCGCAGCAGGGTCCTGCAAAGCTCTGCAGGCATCTTCCACTCGCAGAAGTTCGTTCTGCAGCTGCGCCATCGACAGGTGAAGCCTATCAAGGCAAGCTCACCCCCCTCTCGAAGCCACGTAACACTCTCATGAACTGTGCCTTAGGACATGCTCTGTTGCTACTTCAGGATTCGTGAAGCACCGCGGCCCAGCAGATAAGCCTTAAACCGTAGCCATCTCGCCGAACATCACAACATGCAAAACCCAAGCACCAGAAACGAGCAAACCACGTGCATCTTGAGTTGCGGGGATTCTTCTAGCAGACGTCTGTCTTGCGAGGTCTTTCAGATTTACCAAGGGCAGGGTTACTCCGATCTATGTTTCCGTCTCAGTGCATACACGATCTATCTTAACAGAGCCCTGAGAGAGATCAAAGTCCTCAAGATGCTCTTGCCACAGTCATCGCAAGCAAAGTGACATAGAAAGACAACATGAAGGGATCGGTTTCTGAACGAACCCAGGCTTCGCCTTTCAAGGCACAGTAGGACCTCACTTCAGATTGAAGCTTGGGTACCCAGAGAGCCCAAGACCCCTTAATTAAGCAATCTACCTTAAATTATAAGGGCCTTAATATTATGATTTAAGGTATATTCCTTAATTAAGGGGTATTGGGCTCTCTGGGTAAACCTCCAAGCCTGGCAAGAAACCGAACAGGGACCCTACTTCAGAATACCCAAATAGCCTTAACAAAGCCGCCGGAGGCCCTACAAGTACCAGGTACCCTTGAAGGGACCGCTCCAGGTCCCCACCCACCCTCCCACCCTTCATCTCATCCCCACTATTCTAGGGTTTAGGGTTTAGGGTTTACCCTACACCCCTAAACCCAAAATCCAAGCCCAGAGCCCTAAACCCTAAACCCTAAACCCTAAACCCTAAACCCCCAAGCCCAGAACCCTAAAGCCCTCAAAGCAAAAGCTCCACCTCTCTTTCTCATCATCCCAGCTCTTCCCGGGGCTCAAGTCACCGGCCGAAGGCGAAGCCATGGCTCAGGAAGACAGGAAGAAAGATAGGGGCTCCTTATTATATTATTATTACTATTACTATTATTATTGTTACTATTAAGTTTTATTATAAACTTTCGGGTTTAGGGGTGCAGGGTTCGGGTCTTAGGGTCCTCTAGAATTTGGCTTTGGGGTTCGGGCTTAGGGTTTAGCTAAACCGAGTGTTTGGAAAATCAGGAAACAGGCATACGATACTGTCTTCTCAAAAAGAGTTAGCAAACCCCTTCGTGTCACATGACATTGTCATGTACGACGCGTCTTCTTGCCTCTTGTACATGAGAATCCGCAACAACTCAGCATTTGCAGAGATATCCACACATGTGATTATGTTTCATATGGTATGATGTGACAGAATGGAAACCTACTCGGAAATCGCATGATGGCAGGGCTCCTGCCTGGGCAGAGCGCCGGGAAGAGGGCACTTCTGCTGATCAGCTGTTTAAAAAGAATCTATCTGCTGCCCCATTTCCTTCTGCTTGCTCCTGCTGCTGCCCTTGTTGCTATCGCCTCGCTGCAATGGCTCAGGGCTTCATGCCCAAACAGCTGCGTCCAAGCATGGCCGGCAAGGGCTTCAACGTCAAGCAATCGCAATGGCAAATCGCACTGGCAGTGCTTGGGGCACCGGTTACGATCAACTCACCGACGATGGGGCTCCAGCCTCGGGGCTCCCCAGAAACCACCGGATCTGTGCTTCGCCGTGGGCGTTTGAGTTTGAGGGCTCAGGGCTCGGCTGAGAACATTCACATCGGAACCGGCGTGAGCATTAGGCCTCGGCTTGCCCAAACTTGACGGTCAGAATCGACCGGCTGTGTGAAGACTCCCAGACTCCACGGATCCAAGCCCCAGGCACATTGATTGCTGCTTTCTTTCTGCCCTGGCATCTCTCTGTTCCAGCTGGACCCGGCTCAACATCCAGCTTGCGAGGATAGCCCTGCTGGGGAGAAGCCTGTAAACACCCCGGTGAGAAAGAAGCCCTGCGTTCTGAAATATTCAAAGGGCCACGAAATCTCGATCCGGCAGAACCTGGCTGGTAAATTACGCTTAAGACTCCAAACCAAACTGCAAACGTCTGCAACCCACTTTCGATCACAACCCTGACTGCTGCTGCCCGCCTTTTCCCGGACATCCCACACCTTCCAGCTGCCATCGGAGCTGCAAGAAGCAAAGCTAGACCTTAGAAACATCACGACTCGAGCTTTGGACACAGACCTGTCGACGCAACCGAAAGGCCCCCTCAAAGCCCACAAAGTCCAAACAGCCCCCACGCTCATACCATCCCACTCTTGGGAACAACAAGAAGTTCCGGTCTGGCTCTGTGTCCCCGAAACCTGTAATCATGTCTTGAGTAGACCCAGGCACTACCGAATCTGAGCCCTAAACCCCTTTTTTGGAAACCGGGCTTTATGACTAAACCCTAAATAACCTTTAACCCTTAACCCTAAACCCTGAACTTATGCGTGCGCAAACGTTGAAGGTGCCGAATAAACTCAAGCAGGGCTTAGGTCCCAAATCCGAGGTTCGGGCTTGGCTCCGGCACCAAGCTTCTTCCACCTCTGGGCGATGTACGATTCTGGGCTTTACTTGCAGGGCGCAGGGTTTTGTAGGGACTATAGTAGACTACAGGGGTCGGAATGTTCTAAAGTTAAAGATGAAGGCAGAGGGCTCGGCATTTCGGCTCCTGGACAACTCCAGAGGTCTCAAGCCGGCAGGCGCTCATCGGCAAAGCAGCGGCAAGGCATCCAGCAGCAAGAAGGAGCGCTCCAGGAGGTCCTCGACACGTCGGCCCTGTCGCAGACTTTGCCTGGCACGCGAGCCTAGGGAGAGGGCCCGGCTCTCCATTGGCGCCACTCGGGCACTTTCGGCCCTAAACCTTATCCTCAGGTTCAGCATGGCGTTGTAGGCCAGATCCAACATGGACGGAACCATGCGGCGTATGTCCACGTAGTAGAGCCAAACGGAGTTTGCAACAGCACCATCACTGCTCCGAGCCACCTGGGGGTTTCCGAGAATAGGGGACCCTAATATAGCACCCTAAATAATAGGATCCTTATTATAAGGGCCCCAAAATAAGGAACCCCTGATTTTCGGAAATTCCCACTTGCTGCCAGGACAAGACAGAGTTCTTCGCCATGCTTTGGAGCAGCTCCCGACCATCCAACATTGGAATCATGCATACTTTGAAGATGTAGGCCTCTTCCAGCCTTTGCGGAGGACTCTCCTCCAGAAGCAGGTTGAAGATCCGCAAGCCGATCTTTCCAAAGCGATCCCGGATGAACTGTGAGAGGGCCATGCTGCGCAGACACTCACATGCACGATCCCAGTCGACAATCCACTCGCTCATGTCGGACTCCTTGATAGCGGCAACCCGCTTGCGCAAGACCTGGTCTTTGTGCTTGGCAAGTAAGTCAAGGCTGCCGCGCAGCTTCTCCTTCACCCGCGAGGGATCGCGACCCTCCGCTTTGAGAAGGCCTGAACTTTTCTGATAGACCTGATCCAGGTTGGCATAGCTTGACGTGACACCTTCGCCATTTTGGTTCGGCACCACCCAGTGCAGCATTGCATGCATCGCCACTGCCGCCTGCTCACTCGTCTGTTCTTCCACCAGCCGGCAGAGAGCAGATTTCCGAAGGCACAGGTCGAGGTTCACCCGGTCGTAGCGGTACACCGCATCTTTCATATCGTTCGCTTCCTCGGCGACTTCCGCTTTGGGCTCCGCATCTCGGCTCAGCTCCGCGGCGCCGGCCGAAAGAACGTCCTCGAGTCGTGGCCTCTTTCGCTTTTCAGGCCGAGTCTGAGGGCGGCTCGCCAGGCCGAGGCCGGATGCCCCCCCACCAGAACCCGAGGCCGAGGCTCCTTCCGGGCGGGAGGAGCTGCGATCTTTGCCCTCCACGGGTCGCAGGATCCGCTCGGTGACCAAAAGCCGCAAGGACTCCTGGATCTCCTCTGGAGACAGCGGCACGGACCGGGGCGCCTCCTTGGCCTCCTTGAGGAGGACATGTCGGGCCACTCGGCCGAACTTGAAGACCACTTCCAGGAGCTCCTGCCCGAGCGGACCATACCTGCACCCGACGTACTCCAAGTACTGTGGAAAGCGGATGCGGGCAAGAACTTCCTCGATGTCCATGGCATACACCTGAACGTGGGCTTTACCGTCCTGCGACTGTCGGAATGGATGAAAGTTAACAAGGCCGTGCTGCGTCAGAACCAGCAAAGCATTGCGGATCTGCGGAAAAGTCAGATCGTCATCCTCAACCCCCTTCCCGCAAGCCATAATCTCTCGGATGGTCAGCTGACCCCTTTCCAACAGCACTTCCCCGACTTTGGCCACCACGTCACCGAAGGCATCCTGGAGGATGTCCACGGAGAGCCGGATGGCGTTGGGTGAGTCCATGGCTTAAGGGACGGCCGAGGGCTGAGCTCGTCTTCAAATCCCCGACCAAAGACGGTGCCCCTGGGGTTAAGGTTCAGCTGCATAAGCAATCAAGCCCAGCGCTGAAAATGAAAGCCGCGCTTCTATCAGTCGTCGGTTCATGCTTGTTTAGACAGGCTGCTTTCCAACTTGGAATGCCCACCCGAGACTTGAGTGCCAAGGTGTCGAGCGAGAAGCGACTAGAGGGGAGGGACATGTCCTGGTAAGGCTCCACCAACCCCTGCAAAGCCACAAACCACAGGACATGAGCCAAAACGCAGCGGTCCACAAGACACGCAGATGATGTCGCACCTAGAGCTTGGGAGATGCCCCAACTTATGCATGGAGCCATGGCTTGTACTCAGGCAGCTGTTCTAGCTTGAAGAAATCCTGTGTTTGCATATGGCAAACCCGAAGCCCATCGGTTATGCCAAGGCGCTGGACGTCCTCGACCGAGGATTTGTGCATCTTGAATGGCTCCGAGTCCACCTTCCATCCTCGCGAAATCTGCTTCTGACTGATATCCCGGCAGAAAGCCTGTGCTTCGACTTTTGGGGCCTCCTGGCACAGGCTCCGCAAGCATGATCAGCGCATCGTTGCCTGCGCGAGCTTGCCTCTGGGCACCAGTCGAAGTCTAAGTGGCCAGCCTCCAGAAAGGAACAACCCGGTGTCGTGCGGGCTGAAATCCATGGCGAAACCCTGGCCAGCAGTAACCGTCTGAGATCTCTCGACGACAGGTTTCTCTCTGCTGCCCGCCTCATCTTTGTGGGCCTCACTCGTAAAGATGGGCTTGGCCTGCGGAGGCGCCTTGCTGGGAGAGTACGAAACGAATTCGTGCCATCACAAGATATCGTGAGAAGGGCCACCCTGTCCCCACTCTTGTCAAGCGCTTTTCGATGAGCTTCTAGGTTCCACCTCAGCCAACAACATGTCAGTCATCTGGGAAGCTGCACACAGCGCCGCCGCCTATTTTCAGATGCTGGGGACCCTGCATGTGCACCTTGCCAGTATCCTTGGCGTCTTCGTGTTGCTATCGTCGTTACGGAAGCAACAGCAGCAGCAGCAGCAGCAGCAGCAACTAGAGCTTCATGCATGTCTTTAATATGGATACGAAATAATACGAATATGGATGTTTGCATCGGTGTGGATATGAATATTAACGGTCATATGCGCGTTTGAAACAATGGACTTGGTGAACGGTAATATACATATAAACAGTATTTTATATTGATATGAATACTTTAACCAAGTTGAAATCACGTGCGGACAAGTCGCGGCCCACGTTGCCACGATGTGACCGGCTTGCGGCATGGAGCGCACCTGGAAGAACTCTGATTCCAGAGTTCCGGGGCTTGGTCTGCAGAGTTTTAGATGCGTACTGGAGTCCTCGATAATGATTGGGCTTACAAGCTAGCGCCTGGTAAGCAAACTTGGAAGAATATACGTCGCACTGCTTGCGGCCAATATCTTTGTTACCAAACATCACCACATATGTCCACGCTGGTCGACAAACGGTCTGAATCAGTAACTGCCACAGAAACTCTACTGCTGGACGGGTCAGCAATGCGCCTGCTACATCCGGTCTTGCGGCATCTCAGTACCAAGCCCGATTAACGCCGCCAGGATGTGGAGTTGTCTTTGACCTTCCGGTCATGACATCTTCCGACACCATTCTCGCACACGTCATGTGTTCGCGTAACTGATCCTCGGTCTGAAAACTCGGTGAAGCCGCCGCCGAGCTCCAAACTCCAGTGCCGCCTCGTGTTCATCGTCACTGTCCTGGCTGTAGCCATCCCTCGCACGTACACATGTGCATTTACATACACACATATGCACATATATCATGTGATTTTCATGCGTGCATGTACACCTGAAGCTCCGACATGTGGCACTTCCACGTTCTCCGGTCTTCTGGCAACAGAACCAGGCTGTCCACGTGGCAACTCGGAATGGTCCAATGCCGCTAGGTTAGCGCGGATAGTCCGAGCTTGCATCGTAGCACGAGAAAGTTGAAAAGAGAGGCAACAAAGGGTGCAGCGTAGCTATGTACATCGGTTTTCTGAGAAGAATCGTGATGTCTTCATGCGCTCTAGCTTTCTTTGTCCTCCTCTTCCTCACTCTCGTCGTCATCATCCTGGGGAGGAAGAACACACGATACGTCCCAACGAGTTGATCCCAGCACAACATGGCCTCCTTGCCGTCCTTCGAAGTTTTGTACAGCTTGTGCCTGTCGCTGCGGGCAGCCACTGTGCAAGGCTGGTACAACTGCGGATGGTCTTGCAAAAAGCGAAACAAGCCTTTGCTGACCTCAGTATATCTGAGAAACAGACCATTTCATCATGTAGAGCCGGTTGTCCTCAAGCCCAGGTTCCTACGACCGTCTCACGGCTCCTTGTGCCCACATGTCCCCCTGCACGGACCGCCTAGCATGAAACGCACTGGCGGCCGGTCCTCTGTTTTCGATGCCTGCGACCCGGCCACGACGTACGCAGTCATGGGGAAAGAAGTGCCTAGCAACTTCTTGCTCAAATCGATGTGGCCCATGCAGGAGCAGATGTAAGCATGAGCCGCAGACTATGACTCTTACCCAAGGAACCTCCCCACGTCGCGAGCCCTGAGCTGTACAAGGCTGCTGGGGCTACGGCGCTGGGCTCCGAGGTCATCCCGAACAACATCCAAGGAAAGACAAGGCCACCTGCGCGGGGCTGAACTCCGCGAGTTGGAGTCGCTTTTAGGGTTTAGGGTATAGGGTTTAAGTATCTTGGGGTGTAGGGCTGTCGGGAGCTTGGATGGCTGGGGAGACTCGGGCCTACTTTCGACTCAGTGCTGGTTCACGGCACTTCGCTCCTTACAGCCAAACAGCGCCTTCGGAGGCTGGAAACAGAGTTGCCTGACATCCTACGCGCTCGAGTTCCGGGCTAATCTGTGCACATATCTGCTGCTCTTGCCGTCACCACCCAGCGCAGGCAAGAGTCGCAAAGACTGCAAGAATCCGGAGGAAGGAGCCGAAAAGGGAACCATGAGCACAAGAGTTTGTATGGGGACCGTATTGTGGCAAGATGCCTGATACCGGGGAAGTGCCACAACCAACGGAACCATGACCGCGATACTCGTCAGGGTAAAGTAGCCAACAACCCTATCTTCTGATGTCTTCTGACCTTCAACTTACAATGCAAACACTCTGGGTGCCAGCACTCGACTTGCGCGCGGTGGAGCATATCGTAAGTGCCGGGCCTTGTGTCTGGTGGAAGGAATCTAAGGCATGCAGCCCTGTCTAGACTTCAGAGTAAGGTCATCAGGGTTTTCTGGAGGAAACAGTGAACTTCACAGCTACATCACGGTCCGATCCCAGTAAGTTTGTTATGTCGAAACCCGTTTTTGAGCGTAACTAGCATCACAGATATGGTATGATGTTGCAGCACATCGCCATGCATTCTGAAGCCACACAATGGTTTCTTCGGCTTTTTCAGAACGACCTGACACCATGCACTCAGTCATCAGCAACGGTTCACCTTATGCTTGAATGCCCACGATGAGTCTCGTCGGAAAGCCCCGAACCGTTCCAGTAAGTCTCAGCGACAACGGTCGTCAGTAGTGAGTCCATTGCAAGCACTTGGAGGATCATGGGACTTAGTAACTAGGGTTATAAATAAGGTAACTATAATTATAACCCCAATTAGGGTACTTATAACCTTACTTACTAAGTCCCATGATCCTCCAAGCAGGGCTTCATGGTGACACTCCCGCTGTCTCCGTTTAGAGGCTGGCGATCCAACAGTCAGCATGTGACAGCATTCGAGTTTCAATGTAGCCTTGGGGTAGTTGAAAAAGGGATGGTGACTCTCAACGTGAGAAAACCATTGTCATAGTGATAATATGGGGCGGCTTGTTTAACTAGCGGCACCAATGCGGCACCACTATGATTATCATTGAGTGCCAGTTTCCAGCTCGCACTTGAACAGCAGCAGAAGGTCCGTTCCGTCGACCGTCTCAAGCCGAGCGGTGCCGGGCAACTACGCGAGGTCCATGTAATCATCATCAGAAACATACCGCCACGACATTTCCTGCTGGACACTTCCCGCTGCCGAAAGCGTCTTGTGCATTTAGTTAAATATCAAGGAGGCGCTTAGCGCTACATCATAATTAGATACATTACTTCGGAGAATTGCAGCCGTCTTGACCGGTCGCCCTGTGCGGCGGCTGGATGCCAGCTCGGGCGAGCCGACAAAAAAGCCAGATTATTGCTGCACCCGAAGCCTGCGGAGCTACCTCCTAGATCGGCTGTTTGCATCGCTCGCAGGTGTTGCTTTGCTGCTCTCCATGACCCTTGGGAGGGTGCTTACGCTGCCAGCAGCTTTTCAGCCTGCAGGCGTTGCCAAAAAGCGAACAAATCCGTCGAACCCCACACCCACATGCGCCTTCTCAATGCCTTCACCAGCATGGGCCGTCCAGGATCAGGCATGGCCCGCTGTGCCCGACAAATTCCAAGCAGATTGCCAAGAGTGACACCACCAGCGCAGCCTATTCCATGCGCCTTCGCTCCACTTTCATTGGGGCCACTTGGTATGCCTATCGTAACAGTAATACTTCCACTATCTTCCACTCCTTGTAATTAGTCGGCACCGAATCCGATAAAGCTCCCTTTGTGAAGGACCCTGAGCCAGGCTCTGCAATGATTTACCTGCAAGAAGAAGCTTCAATGAGAATGGGAATCAGGTGGGCGATGTGAGTCGAGCTCAGGATGAGTAGGAGACAGCTCATGGTTGACGGCAATCACCCTCAGGTCGAAAGACCCAAACCCTCAACCCTCCATCAGGCCGTATACACACCGGTCATTAAGCCCATCGCTCCACATCAAGCTGCTCCCCCTCCTCAATTGTATCGACGCCCGGCCTGCAGAATCATGGGCTTGGGGTGTAGGTCTAAACCCTAAACCCTAAACCCCGGTGTAGGATGAAGGGGGTTTTGGGCTGAGGTTGCAGGGCGAGCGCCTGCGTTTATGCGCAGAGGACCTGGGGGTAGGATACTTGGAGGATCATGGGACCTAGTAAGTAAGGTTATAAGTACCCTAATTGGGGTTATAATCATAGTTACCTTATTTGACTTAGTAAGTAAGGTAATCAGAACCCTAATTGGGGGTTATAATTATAGTTACCTTATTTATAAGCCTAGTTACTAAGTCCCATGATCCTCCAAGTAGGGTGCGGGGGGTCTGCGGAGAGACTCGGGCACCCAAGCGAGGCATGTCCGATAAGCCATAGGAAGCAGCGTAGGTCCACAGGTCCGATACGACTTCAACCCCATACCCTGAATCAGGGAATATACCTAAAATTATATGGGCCTTAGTATTATGATTTAAGGTATATTTCTTAATTAAGTGGTATTGGGTTCTCTGGGTTCAAGGTTTCACAAAAGCTCAGAACTCACTGAGGGCTTGCGGATTGGGGTTCCCTGCAAAACTCCTCCTCGGGGCTGCCAGCGACGGAGGGGTTGGGACAAACACGTGCAGTCCAAACCCCTTCCCCTTCGGAAAGCCGAACAAACCAAGAGCATCAATGGGGTTTCCGGAAATAGGGCACCCTAACATAGTACCTGCAATAATAGGATCCTTCTTTTAAGGACCCCAAAATAAGGACAAAGACAACACCTGGCGGCCCCCACCTCCAGACCATCTTCGGGCCTTCATCTTCCTCCTCGTCCTCGTTCTCCTGCCAAGGTCTGGTGCTCCAAGCAAAAGCCAAAGCCAGACTCTGCGTACTTTGCAGCAGGGGCACGGGAGAAGCCCTGACACATCAAAAAACCACCATGACAAATCTCTCCAAAATCGAAACATCAAGGAAGGTACCAAATGCTTGTTGTGACCCATGTGCCCACCTCAGCCTCGGCATCTACGATCTCCTCCTCATCCTGCTGAATCAAAGACGCGGTGACAGAGCTCACCCAACCGATCACAACAAGAAGAAGACCACCTTGTTTGCACATGTCATGGTGCAAGGGATCTTCTGTGGCTCGGAATTGTTGCTGCTGGCTTTCTCGGAAAAGTGTGTTCTTGCTCAGCTTCTGCTCTCAGTTCCTCGTCTTCTGCTTCCTCTTGGCCTCGGTTGCCAGGATGGTGGGGGCTTCGCCCGCGGACAGATTCACAAGCTCAGTAGCCCACAATCGTCTTCTTCCTCCTGCAACAATCACTGCGGGAATTGATGTCTTGCAGAAAAGGCTGGCCCTATGTGATCTCTTATTCAAACACCACGCCCAGGAAGAGGTTGGCCCGCGGCAAGCGCAGAACTCCAGGCTGAGAGGACTACAAGTAGCTCTAGAACTCATCAGCTTGGGCTTGGTGTCGGACTGCGAATCATGCCTTCAGCCAACTGAAAATCAGAGAAAGCGGGCTGGTCCTCTACCCGGCTTTGGGAAATTTTGCCGCACAGGGAGTCGTCAAAGCGCGACGATCCCGCAGCTGCTTAGTCGAACAAAGTTAATAACGCCAGCAAGGCAAATATCTTCTGAACATCACTTCTACTGTGATTACCACTAGCAGCGTTGTCCGCGTAAGAGCTTTCATAGTGCAGAAAACGAAGACAAGTTCTCAGCACTGCTCAGATCCTGAGAGAAGCGTCCTCCTCTGGAACTGCCTGCGAAGCTGCCTCCATAGGAAGGCAAGAGACTCTTGGGGCCTGGGGGGTGATGAAAGTAACGCTCATGCTGTTCAGGCTGCTGACGGCGATGATGGTGATGACGATGATGACGGTGATGATGATGATGATGATGATGATGATGATGATGGTTGTGATGGTGACAAGGTTGATGCTCATTCTGATGATGATTATATTAAGATGATAATGGTGAGTGCCGTGATGCTCTCTATTGCAGTACGGCTACCATCTGCTACTGCTACTTCTCTGAATGCTGCTGCTGGCATGGAATTCAATAAAAACCGGAACTGCCACTAGCCTCCTCTTGGGCTGTCCTTGCTGCAACTATCTTCTTCATTGTTGTTGGCATAGCTCTCCTTGCTACATACAATTGCAACTTTCTTGTGCTTGATGCTTATCTTACCATTGAGTCTACGAATCCGCGACCCCCAGCCTTCCTCTTCTTCGGCATCACACGAGCACACAAGCTCGAGTGCGACGAAGGATGGCTCTGCGAGCGAAGGCGTCGACGACAACGACTACCAGTGACTACCAATACTTCCAGCGGCCCTTGTTAGTAGCTGGTCTTAGTCTGTAATAGTAGCGGTAACCTGGCAACTTGGAACATACCGCTGCCACGACGGCCCACTACCAGTTCAGCCAACCTTTTCCCAGGAATACATGGTCGTCCTAATGTTTGCGGGCTCATAGAAGCCATTGCATATACTATAGCCTGCGAGGACCATTCTGCACAGCAGCTATTTGACACGGCTGTTGCTATTTACAGTGGCCAGGTTGGCAATACTGAAACCAGAGAGTACAGTATGGGGACAAACATTCTGCCGTAGTGGTAGACGCAAGAATGCGCATGTCATGCTGAAGGCACAGTGTGCCTTGTAAACGATGGACAGAACTGGGGAACTTGTCTGAAAGCAGCTGCAGATGCTGTGACAGGCAATGTCGGCAAAGCTGGCCCCGGCATACTGCAAACAAAGCATCAGCACTAGCCTCAATTGTCAACAAGCATCATATTCATCTCAGCCTCGGGATCCCCTTCGAAACTACCGGCTCTTGCATGTACGAATGTTTCCTCCGCAGGGTGGCGAAAGTCAGAGGGCACATCGCATGCAGATGTCCCACAGTTTCGAGACCCTGACCCGGAGATATGGTGAGATTCTATGATTCATAGACCCTAAACCCTAAACCCTAGTCTCGGTGCACGATGTTGTCTCTACCGTCTCTACCTTGTACCTACCGTCCTCGCATGATCCTGCAAACAGTCTTGGGTAGGGGCTGGCTCACACGCCTGCCCGAAAATCACCTGAGCGGAGCAGGCGCCGCATGTTTAAGGTCACGGCCGGGGGCTCATTCAGCAAGCGTGGGGCATTTAACGTTTCACGGCCTAGGGATCTAGGGTTTAGGTTCGTTTTCAAGGGTTTAGGATGGGCAGTAATCCTCGAACATCGTCGAACCATCTTCCTCGTGCATGCAAGCAGCAGCCGTTGGTCGACATTGCTGGCCATATAGTCATCAAGCAATCCAGACCTGAGCTGAAAGGTGTAAGGTTTTTGGGAAAAGGGCATGTAGTGGTGTCTTGGGACTAGGCTCACGTTTTCCGGCTGTTCTTGCGTTTTTCCCGTCACCAAAAACCGAACAAGCCCCAAGCTGTTGAAGCGGCGCGCCTTTTTTACACAGGCTTGATTGGAGCTCGCCCGGCCAATGTCCCCCGCAGCACATCGCACTCGTGGCG
>CAJNDV010025347.1:42699-59434 GCA_905221635.1 Symbiodinium sp. CCMP2456 | reverse complement strand
CTAAACCCCTAAGCCCTAAAGCCCTAAAGCCCTAAAGCCCTAAACCTTAAACCCCAAACCCCTAAACCCCTAAATCCCTAAACCCCTAAACCCTAAACCCCTAAACCTTAAACCCCTAAGCCCTAAAGCCCTAAACCCTAAGTTTTAAAACTTAAATCCCGAATCCAAGCCCGAATCCCTGAACCCAGGCCTTTAGCCCGTCGACCCCAACTTTTGCAGATCGAACCCAAAAGCGGGAAGCAAAGTCCCTGAAGGTTTGGGGTTTAGGGCCTAGGGAAAAGACCTCAATGTAGGTTCCGAGCTTCTGGTTAGTACAGGACTCCATGGGGTGTAGGTTTTAGGGGTTTGCAGTTTAGGGTTAAGGGTTTAGGCTTAGTAAGGCAAGTCCCGACAGCTCCTTGGGGTTCCTTAGATCGGATTATATAACGATAGTGCAACGGTGTACGGTCCTCACGCAGTTAGGCTAATTCATACCAGTAGACCTTGTTTCCAGTATTCAGATTTCCATATCATCCCAATTCTGAAGCCTTAAATGTCGCACACCCTCAAAGCCGAAGCACGCAACGGTCAGCATGTCATCGAAACTCCGAAGCCCACCCAAAGGTGCCTGACTGTGGAAGAGCTCACTTGGGGTGCAGAGCTCCGCGACACGTGCTTTGACGCATAGTTTGCGCTCTAGTTCTCGTTCTCTTCAAACTTTCTGTCTTTGACATTAAGCCTAGGTTGCAGGGTTTAGGGTTGGGTGGGTAAGGGTGGGGGTTCAAAGCCAAGTAGTTTAGGGTTTTGCGGCTTTGTGTTCATGGAGAGTGTAGGGCAGTGTAAGGGATGTAGTACCTGGAAGGGGTATGCAGGACATGAACCCTGAACCCTCCATGCGCCAGCCGAGGTATGATGTGATTCTGGCCCTTGGTATGCAGACTAACCAGGCTGTTGAGAGACGAGACAAGATCTGCTACCTGGTAGCGGTCTCGCGTGTGTTGGGGTTTAGGGTTACCCTTCAACAGAGCTCGAGCTGCCGCTGCTGTAGACCCCCTCACACTAAGCAATGAAGCCGAGTCCCTAAACCGGTGCCCTGCACCTTCAAGGAGACTTGTTCACTTGATTCTCAGGCCAGCGACATCCTGTACAACACCAAATCTGGATATCGACCGCTTGTCCATACCATTTGCAGCCCCTCGTCTGTCCTCAAGCCCGGAAGGGTTCAGGATCAGTGTTACGGCAACTGTTACGGGCTCATGGTTAAGGGTTTTAAGTTCAGGATGTGGGGGCCTCTGGGTTATGGGGTTTGGAGCCTCGCTGTTTGGTGTAGATGTTGAGGTCTCCTCATGCAGGACCCAGCAGGGATCGGATCATGACCTGTTTACTTGTTCCGGATACAGCCCCAACCGTAGTGGCTGCAATCGCGACACCTGTAGTGGGACACTTGTCTTGTGCCATTGCGCATTCTTGATACCATCCACTACGAAACCCTACATAACCAACTAAAACGGAAGATCTTTTCGTTTGTAGATCCACCTTACATCCGAAAACAGAAAGATCTCTAAAGCTCGAGGACCCTAAACCCCTGAACCCAAAAGCCTCCAAAGTGGAAGGTTCCCTGAAGCCAGATGGCATCCTACTGATTTCCTGCCGGTGACTGCCTCGGAACGTCTGACATCGGGTGTTCGTGCTTCAGGTGTACCTATAGTCTCCATTGTAGTTCCTTTTTTTGGTTTAACCAATCATATACTAAGGTTAGTATAAGGTATCCTCAAAAAGGAACTACAATGGAGACTATAGGTAGGGCTTAGGCTTTAGAGTTTTTGAGTTAGCAGTGACCATGTCCGTTTTCTAATCATGCAACCCCCCCTAGCGCGCAAACCATAACACTCCCCAAATCACCACAATACCCGCAGGAATATCCCTGGAATGGAACCATAGGAAGGAACCATGTCCAACCGCGTATCGTTCAGCAGTCAGGCTTGCATGGTTTAGCTTCGGATGGGAGGTTTCCATGGCTGAAAGTTCATGGCAGACTCGCTGACCAACAAGGAGTGTCCATGCCGCTCTCCCTTACTATCCTAGGGTGTGGGGTAGATACACGGAACAGAGGTGGTCTTGTCTTCTTCTCATGGATCCCTGACGAACGAAATAATGCTGCCCAAGCCTTAGTAGGCTTGATATCAGAGCCTGGCTAACCCCCCAACCTCGGACTATGGCACATGGTGCTGTTCCTAAGGATGTTCTTAAGTCAGTAGTCATCAATCTAAATCCAACGCCAGTAATTTTCATTCCTGAAATCTTAAGCCCCGAATGTCCTTTTTTTTCTCAGGATCCTTACTTTGGGGGGTGGCAGTAACGCAGTGACGGAGTTCCGCAGACGGGCCCAGCACTCCGATCTGCGATGTTTCCGAAAACTATAGGGGTCCTTTCTAGTTTTGTATTTCAGTTAAAGGATCCCGTAGTTACTTCCCTAAACCCTAAACCCTACTTCTGGCTAAAACTGAGCCCTGCATCTTCGAAGATTCTTGAACATGTCCCACATGGTGGCTGAGATGGCGGAAGCCGATCGCCGAGCGGCGCTTCTTTCGTCTTATGGAGTCGTCAGGCTTTGCCATTGCAGCTTGGCCGAAGCAGGGAACGACCGGAGAGTGTAAATACAAGTGTGGTCATGATGTACATACACAGTCATACAACCATACATGTATATACATCTACATGCATAGAGAGTTGGATACATACTCCGAATGCATCTACTGTGTTGGTGCTCAGAGACTTTGGAATTTTGGAGGCTCATATCAAGCTCATAAGAGATTCCAACGTACCTCAAAGCCGGCTTTTGGCCTCCTGGGTTGGATCTCAAGAGGAGCCATTCAAGTATGGCAATTGCCAAAACCCTTAAAAAGGAAGCCTTAAATAAAGGAAGCCTTAGAGGCACGATTGGGGGAACCCTTACAGGAACCCTTAAGGGAAGTCTTAACAGAATCCTTAAAGGAACCCTCAAAGGAACCCGGAAAGGAATCCTTCAAGGAACCCTTAAAGGAACTCTCTAACAGAACCCTTAAAGGAACCCTTAATGGACCTCTCTAGCCGAACCCTTAAAGGAACCCTTAAAGGACCCTTTAACAGAACCCTTATCAAAAAGCCATGAGGAGCTTCTGCAGCCGCGGAGCCTGGAGCGTCGCTTTGCCGCGCCTTTTGGCCATCTCTTTCAGATGTTTTGTGTTTAAGCTTTCTAGGGTTTTAGGGGTTTAGGGTTTAGGGGTTTGGGTTTAGTGTTTTGTGTCTATGTCGGGCTTTGAGGTTGGAATGGGCTCAATTTTAGGGTGGAGTAAGGGCCTGGGGACTCAAAGCAGGCACCCCAATAGCAGGTTTCAGATCCCAACTACTCTACTCTGCTGGCTCTTCGGTACCTGAAATATCCCTCATATTTGGACGCTGGGATCGTTAGGGTCAAGGAAGCTTCGACGTTCCAGTGCTCGGGGAACTGGGCGTGTGGCGGCCGTCCACTGTAGCAAGAAAACATGCATCATGGGGCGATTTTGTCGAGTCTAGCTTGAAGCCAAGACATGGGGATTCAGAAGACAAGGGACCCTCAGATAGGGGTTCCGTCCGCTTGTGAAGTCCTACTAGATCAGGTGCCACCCACTTTGTTATGAAAATCCCAACCGAAAGATCTGGAGCTTGCCAAGGTTGGAAGCACGGTCCTACATGCGCAATGCGTTCGAACAATTTCAGAAATCGGGATACCTCACCCCAACCAAACCTAAACCCTAGACTCTCACCCCGAAAAACCGCAACCTTGAGTAGCCCTAAACTCTTAACCCTAAACCCGAAACTCTAAACCCTACACCCTAAACCCTAAACCCAACTCTTAACCGCAAGCTTCATTCCGACTTCATGCCTCTATGCCTCCTATCTGATCGTACTGTCATGTATCTCCCCCTCCCCACTCCGAAACCCTAAACCCTACAAATCCCAAGCCGAAAGCCCCCAAATCCTAAACCCCAAACCCTTACCTCCGCCCCCCCCTAAACCCTAAACCATAAACCCTAAACCCTAAACCCTAAACCCTAAACCCTAAACCCTAAACCAAACCCAGGCCACTTTCTTGGAAGGACTTCGGCAATCCGAGGTCCCAGGTGCGCCCTGGGTGGGGTCCCAGTAGGGCGAGGGTCCTTAGAAACTTCTAGGGTTTCTTTCTTCAAAGGTTTATACATTGGGCTTTTTCTTGAGGCTTTAAGGTTTTTTTTTTCGATTTCTTCAGAGGTTTGTGAGCAGGGTTCCTCTTGAGGCATTAAGGGTTACTTATAGGGCTTCTTCGGAGGTTTAGGAGTAGGACTCCTCTTGAGGTGTTAAGGGTTACTTATAGGGTTCTTTCAGGCGTTACTTTGTAGGGTTCCTTGAAGGGTTACCTATAGAAGATTCTTTAAGGGTTAGTTATACAGTAGGGTTGTTTAAGGGCTACTTATAGGGTTCTTTAAGGGTTGGTTATAGGGTTCTCTAACGTTTAGTTTTTGTGCGTTCCTGTTTGGGGAGGGTTGGTCACCGTCAAGTACAAGGGGCCAGCGTCTGTCATTTCTATTGTATGGCTTTCTTGTGCTTGGAGTACAGAGGTGGCAAAAGCTACTCTCATGATATCTTGGGGTTTCCGAATATAGTCATACTGCTGATGATATAAATCCTGCCGTACCTTAAGGACCCTAAACTATGGGAGTTATGTTATATTCCCTATTACGGTTCATGCAGGGTTTATATCATCAGCCGTAGTATGGGATTTTGTGCATTCCGTCCAGGCTCCTGAGGCTACCATAAAGCTTTAGGAGTTGAGTCCGAGGGCTTGGGGCTTGAGTAGGTTTCGGGTTTAGGGGTTAATCAACCCCGACACTTAGGGTTTAGGATTTAGGGTTTAGGGTTTAGGGTTTAGGGTTCACGTTGAACCTGGATTTCTACTGTAAGTCAAAAGGGGCGCTTGGGGTCTAAGCTCTTCTGGCATTTCGATTGGTCTTCCCAGGTATTCAGCTGGTGTCGTCTCGACCCCCTAAACCCTAAACCCTAAAGCCCTAAACCCTAAACCCTAAACCCTTATTCCCTAAAACCTAAACCCTTAAACCCTAAACCCTAAACCCCTAAACCCTAAACCCTGAACCCCTGAACCCCTAAACCCCTAAACCCTTAAACCCTAAACCCTTAAACCCAAAACCCTAAACCGCAAGCCCCTAAACCCCTAAACCCTAAACCCGAAACCCTTATTCCCTAAGCCCTAAACCCCTAAACCCTAAACTCCAAAGACCAGGCGAGCAACCAGTTCTTGACCGGTAAGATCCCTGTCGGCGGCGTTCTGACCAAGATCTCGGAGATCACGGAGGCGCTCTGTTTTTGGGTTTAGGGTTTAGGGTTTTGGGTTTAGGGTTTAGGGTTTTGGGTTTAGGGTTTACAAGTGGGGGTCCTTGTTGTGTGTCGGCTTTTTGAATGGAGTTTAGGAATCCGTTTACAAGACGTCTACGGGATTAGCAAGGCTTGCTGAAGTAGGCCCTGAGTGATCGGTACTAATTACCATCTAGACCGTCCCCTTATAATGGCCGCCGTACAGTTACATAGTAACACGTTCCAGACTGAAGTCGTAGAAATGAAACATTTCTTTAGGTTGCACGGGGAGAGAGTTAGAGTAAGGCACAGCGCGCGTTCAGCAGGATTGTCTTACAAGGTTTCTCTGCGGCGGGGGCGCTAGACAATCCATATGAGCATTTGAGCTTCTCGGCGAAAGTAGAACAGAGCGTAGAGAGAGGTCAATGCTCTATGCTTCTGAGCTGGTTTCAAGTTCATAGTATTGGGTTCACAAACTACAGACGTTGCAGGATCAAAGGACTTAGAGTCACCTTGTGAACAGTTTGGAGTAGATGGGGCATGTAGCTTTACCCTAAGCCCAGTCTTCAAGTCTTCCAAACGCGGTAACGGCTAACACAATTTGTGGTAACCCCTGCGTGAACTACCGACCCAAGTTTTTATCGTAAATACCGTGTCAAACCAACTTTCCCGGCAAGTCCGGATTCTGTATCTCTCAAGACTACCAGGACCAAGCCCACATTTTGAATAGAACGTGCTAGACAACTCGTTCAGGTTCGCTGTCAGTACGCACTCCACAGCAACGCTGTGCTCTTCCAATCAAAAGCAACTTCTGCTCGGGACATAGAACGAAAATAATGTCTTAGGAAACTATAAGGCCAAACTCTCATGGATTTCCCCAGGAAAAATGGGGCTGGTGATTGAAAAACCAACTTTTCCTAGGAAAAAATGGTTTCCGGCATGAAAACCAATTTATTCCTAGGAAAGCCCAAAACAACCAAACATACAAGATTTGGGGGACTATACGGCCAGAGTCCGAAAATATGGTTTTGGTGGTTTTCGCCAAGCAAAAGTGGGAAAACGAAAAAGTAGGTCTTCCGGTCCAAAACCATTTTTTCCTAGGAAAATTGGCGTTTGGCCCAAGACAAATTTTTCCCCTGGGAAATAGCAACAAAAATATTTTTGGACTTTGGCCGTATAGTTTCCCAAAAGATGTTGTTTTTGTTGTTTTGTTTTTTATTCTTTCCATTTTCCGGTCCAAAACCATCTTTTTCCTATGAAAATGTTGGCGTTTCGGTCCAAACCCATCTTTTTCCCAAGAAACGTTGGTCTCCCATTCCAAAACCAACCAACGTTTTGCTGGCAAAGAGTGCGTATTTAATTTGTTGTCTGCACGCATTACGAATTAGTGTGCCAATAAGGTTCCAGTGTCATTACTATGGGTAATAACCAGGACATTATTTGGATCAGTTTTGGTGTCAATGCACAGCTTGTACTGCAGGTTTAGCACTGTATCCGGTACATTACGAAGGTTACCAAGGGGAACCGCTTGTGGGTAATATTATGTGAGGTCCATCGTGGAGTCAGACCCAATACTAGGGTTGCAAAAACGACTGCAATATCCTGACTATCGGGCGGCCAATCAGGCTGATGTATGTTATTATATTATAACCTTCAGGTCGATATGAGAGCGAACATGGGGATGTTTAATGGGGTTACTAGTCGACATAGCATTTTTAATCCATCTGAACTAAGACGTGGATCTATAAGACATCTCTGTTGGGTAAACATGAAATAGAACACTGCAGTCACCATTGAGTCTCCATTGGTTTCAATGTAAGGTTTATTGCAAGGTTGCTCTTCGAGGTGTTGATAGGCTCGTTTTGACCAAAATGCTTTTCTGGCACCCACAAGGCCACTTTGACCCCCAAACACACCCTATCTGACTCAGATAGGCTCGTTTTGAATAAAAGTGCTGTCCGGCGGCACCCACACGAGCACCCTGGCTGGGTCCTTTGGCCCCCAAAACACTATCTGGCCCAGCTACGCTCGTTTTGACTAAAGGTGCTTCTCCGGCACCCCTAGTTGGCTCGTGTAGCCCCCAAAACACCCTATCTGGCCCAGGTAGGCTCCTTTTCCTGGTGGGCCCCGTTTGGCAGCCCCCCAAGCACCTTTTATTGAGTCAGCTCCAAAACACGCCCTATCCGAGCCAGGTAGGCTCCTTTTCCTGGTGGGCCGCATTTTGGCATTTCCACAGCATCCATTTAGCACGTTCTTTGACCCCCCAAAATACCCTATCTCACTCAGATAGGCTCGTTTTGACCAAAACGCCTTTCTGGCACCCACAAGGGCATTGGGCTCCTCTGACCCAAAAAACACCCTCTCTGACTCAGATAGGCTCTACAACAACTACTACGACACTACGACGACGACGACGACGACTACTACTACTACTACGACGACGACTTCTGCTCTTGCTTCCGCTTCTGCGACGACGGCTACTACTCTAAGGCACCAGCCCCAAAACGGAAATTAGTCGCGACGTCACCCGCCTAATTTGGGGTTGTAACTGTTATAATTTGGGCAGTCTGTCTGGAAAATCCGGGCTCCTGGTGTCCTGTATGGTTTTTGTCCGAGAATCTTGGTGACCCCAGTCTATAGACCATGTTTGCAGCATCCTGACCCAAAGACACAAATTCCCCAAGCAACCCACAAACATCCTTACAAAAGAATACGAAAACCCCATGAGCCCTTTGCGACTCATTGAAAACACCCCTCCTGCTTAGCATGGAAGGATCTCCAAGAACGTCTCACCGACGAGGAGCATGTGACCTTCGAAGGTAAGCAGCAAGTAGTAAAGTTCACCATCATTGTAGGCTTTTGGGTGGCTTTGGGTTTCGGGACTTAGGGTCGCGCAATAAGGTTTTAGTTTACTTCAGACGCAGGGCTTGAGCGCGGCAGAGTTGTTGGTTGAGGGTTTCTCGAGTGTTCGGTAGGGTTTCATCATGCTTCCAGCTTATGTCAACCCTTTCTTTGTACGATCGCAACAAACCCTGAAGGACTCTACATAACGGGCTGTCCAAAATTTGGAAAAGTTCGGGTCGTAGCTCTTCAATTCAATTCAGTGCATTCGCACGCAAGGGTGCGAGTGTTTTTTAATTTTTCATGATTTTTATTAGCCCGTGCGATTATTTACCCCTTTTGCGACAGCTTCCCATGTCCATCCTGATGGTGTGACTCGCTGTTCTGATATTACGGTCGGAATACTTAGTAATGCAATCCTTTCATAGTCCCTGCACAAGCAGGTTACATTTTTTCGCTCTACAGCCCCATTCCGACTGTTACTTGTACCATGCATGAATGTGCATGAATGACCGTAGCGCCAAGTATGTCTGAAATCCTCGCCGACCATGGCCCGAAAGATGCATGCATGCATAAATCTCTACGGCGCCTCCAAGAGAATCCTCCTTTGCAGACCAGAGCCGTAAAGCCTTAAGTGTTTTAAGGCTCGAGGGGTTTAGGGTTTTGAGTGTATACCTATAGTCTCCATTGTAGTTCCTTTTTGGGGGTACCTTATAAAATCCTTAATATATAGTTGGTTAAACCCAAAAAAGGAACTACAATGGAGACTATAGGTAGGGTTTCAGTAATTGCTGCAACGTCAGGCATCTTCACGCAGCTTTTCCTGCTGCAGCGCCGGACGACTGGAAGAGCGGAGAAGCGCAAGCGAAAAGATGAAGAGCTCCATCCCAGAGCAGAAAAAGCGCAGGCCGTCAGGTTCGCTTGAGAGTGTCAGGGAGGACAGAAAAGGAACCGAATACAGATGGTCTTTCCAATATCCTTCCTAAATTCATATCGTTTTCCAACCTTTTTCGAAGCATGCACATAAGTCTCGTTCTATTGACCCTTAAAAAAGAATCCCTCACTTTAACGAAAGCCATCAAACTATGAATAGAATAGAAAGGTACCTACAAAGCCCTAAACCGTATAGAAAGATATTATGAGCAGAATAGAAAGGTAATTATCTAAAATTGCTGCCCGTCGCCCTTGGCTCTGAGCCGCGCATCTTGCGCGACTTCCGCCGGCGCAAGCGGCGCTTCTGAGCAGCAAAATCAAGGAATCAAGGGAAAGCAGATCGGATGGAGGGTCTATGATTTCTGGGGTTTGGGTTTGGGGATGTTAGGGTGGAGGGTTTGAGATTTCAGGCGACGTTTGAAGCTAAGGTTTATAATGCTCCGCTCCGGTAAGACGTTGAGGGTCATCTCCCGACTGATCTGTCGAAGAGGTCTGAAGAATTTGTGGTCCCTTTTTAGGGCTTTGGGTTTCGGGTTTAGGGTAGTCCTTACATGACTAAACTACGACATACCCCCCAAACCCTGTCCTACCCTAAGGGTCCATGTACCCAAATAGAGATACTTTGGCCTTAAAGTAGTCCCTATATAGGTACTTGGGGGCCAATGTATATCCTATATGAGTACATGGACCCTTAGGGCTAGTTTCGAGGGGATGTTTTTGGGGGACCTGGCGGACAAATCCGAGCTACAGGGTGTACGGTTTAGGGTTTAGGGTTTAGGGTGTACGGTTTAGGGTCGGGGGGAATGTGGGGTGTGTCAGAAGATGAGGGACCCTGGTAGAGAGACCCCAAACAGCGGAATCCTTACACTAAGCCTGCGGTTTAGGGTTTAGGGTTTAGGGTTACTAAGCCTTATAAGCCCTGCCCCCCCTGGACAAACCTGCATGCGGATCACCAAGGGCCATGAAGGCGGCAATAAGAGTCGGCGACCAAGAGTGCAGCGGAGGAAGTCTAGGGGATTTGTCTATGCAGTTTTTACGGGGATGTTGCAGAAGCGTTTCAGGAAAGGTTAAGATTTCGGGCTCAGTAGGGGCTTACGGGTTCAAGAAGGTGGTTAGAGGGGTTTGCATATGTGCTTTTAGACAGGTCTTGGGGTTCTTGGAGTTTGGACCTCTGCGGCTTCTTGTAGACCCCTGCTGAACAAACCCCTAAAACCCCTTTTTATTTTTTCCTTCACCCTACACCCTCAACGCTAAACCCTAAACCCTAAACCCAAAACCCTAAACCCAAAACCCAAAACCCTAAAGCCGTAAACCCCAAAACCCTAAACCCTAAAAGCCCTAAACCCTTCAGAGCTTTAAGGCGCCAAGGACGGCAGCAGGGCCGGGAATCAGAGGATTCGATTAGGGTTTAGGGTTCTGCCGGCGTGGGGGGCGTAGGCTTGGTAGGCTTGGTTGAGGGATGACCAGGGTTTAGGGTTTAGCGCAAGTTTTGGGTCGGAGATTCGGGTTTGCATTGCTGTAGGGTTTTGGCAGGTATTGTGTTCTTTTTTTCGGGCTTCGCAGTCCATTTTGGGGGGCTAGGATATCTTAGGGCATGCTTCCTTTGAGGGCTCAGGGACAGACACCGGTTGGAAGAGGTCGGAGGTTCATCTCCCACTCATATCACGTTCTCGGGTTTGTTTCATGGGCTTCGGGTTCAGGGCTTGGGGTTTCGGGCCTTCAGGGTTTTAGGGTTATAGGGCTTTAGGGTTTAGGGCTTCAGGGTTTAGGGCCTAGTTTAGGGTTTAAGGGCTTTAGGGTTCAGGGTTTTAGGGTACTTACAGGCCACTCCCCACAGTTGACCATGGCAGATCCCCACCAACAGCTTCTGCGGTATCGGCGGTACCCAGGGCAATTTGCAATAAGAACAGCGGTGACACCAAGCCCTGACTTTAAGCCCGGCATAACCCCGAAAACCTGCAAACCAACCCTAAACCCTAAACCCCTGCAGCCCTGAACCACAACCCTAAACCATCCTAAACCCTAACCCCTCCCCGCCCCCCAAAAAAGCCAAACCCAACAGACGAGGCCTTCACTTGGCTGCTGCAACACGCACGCAATGAGAGGGTACTTGGAGGATCATGGGACTTAGTAAGTAAGGTTATAAGTCCCCTAATTGAGGTTATAACTACAGTTACCTGAGTTATAACCCTACTTACTAAGTCCCATGATCCTTCAAGTAGAGACTTCGGAGCTCCAGAAGCTTTGAGGTTCGAGGGTTTTAGTGTGTTCAGGGTTCATAGGGCTTAAGGGGTTCATGTTTAGCGTGCTCAGGGTTTATAGGGCTTAAGGCTTTAAGGGGTTCATGTTTGGGGTTCAGGGTTTATAGGGCTTAAGGGGTTCATGTTTGGGGTTTAGGGTTTATAGGGCTTAAGGGGTTCATGTTTAGGGTTTAGGGTTTAGGGTTTGTAGGGCTTAAGGGGTTCATGTTTAGGGTCTAGTGTGTAGGGTTTATCGAGCTTAAGGGGTTCATATTTAGGGTTTGGGGCCATGTAAGGGCCTTACACTAGGGTCTAAGCTGGGTTACTATATGGAGTCTGCTGTCAGGGGCTGAGGTTAGGTAAATCCGTCTTGCAGCAATACTTTCCACCATGTCTAGTTGGGCCCTCGTGTTTGAACTAGCTCTGGCTCCCCTTCAGGTTGCTGATTATGGCTCTTACTTCAGGAGGCTTTTCGTTTAGAGCGGCATGTCGTGTCTGCGACTTCTGGAGGGAAAAACTCAATCTAAGTAGAAAGAGAAAGAGCAAGAAAGCCAAGGATAAGGGCAGTGGACAGGTTCAACGACAGGCATATCTAGAGCGAAGGCAGGGCAGAGAGATAGCGAACCGTCTTGCACAGTACCCTAGCTCCCCCGCTACATGTATTATCTCGTGGTTTCGCTGCTGTCAGAACTTGAACAGCATAAACAAGCAGCAATTCCTCTTCTCCATGGGGCTACCCGGCAACCGGGGTAAGGAGTTGTTTCTGTCTACTGCGACAAGGTGGTCTGAATCATTGGTACAAGTCAGAGTATCCAGCTGTGGTATAACTGCAGTGTATCGCCTATATCATAGCAATGGCAATAGCCCTAGTAACCCTCATAAATAGATAAATAAGTAAATGAATAATTATATACAAATAATTATTTTTTTTTATTTTTTATTTATGTATTTATACCTAGGTAGGTAGCTATGCTGTAATGTTTCCCGCGCAAGAGAAGCGATTCTGACTCCTAAGGCGCCTGAAGATGAGATCCCGTAACAAATGCCACAATGGTATACCCGAACAACCCGAAAAGCCTCCCAGGGTTTGGGGTTTAGGGTTTCTCACCTCAGAATTCTTCCCACATTTCACGCTTTGAGCAATGCGCACTTGGACTCTCTGAAACGGGGACGAATCTTAAACCCCAAGCCCTAAACCCCAAACACGAGGCTGGCACACGATGTAGCTGCGGCGAAGCTCAAGGACGCTGCTGATCAGGGTTGGGTTGGGATGTGGAGTTTAGGCTTTAGGGATTTTTAGGAGTAATTTGGACGTGTGCTTATGCAATCTCAGAAGGGGTCTTCATCATTAGAGTAGTTGTTGTTGTTGGGATTGTTCCGGGCGGGGGGTCGTAAGCTGCTATTTTTTGGTGCGGTTTGCGAGGGCAGAGGGGTTCAAGACTAAAGCACTACACTGTACTGGTGATTTGGGGGGTGCCCGGTGATTCTTAAACCCTACACCCTCAACCCTAAACCCTACACCCTAAACCCTAAACTTCCGGCTTTCAATCTATTCCTCCAATAAACACAGCTTCCGGCCTCAAGCTCGAGAGGGAGATAGGGGCATCTTGAGTGCTGGGTACTACTAGAGTCTCCATTGTAGTTCCTTTTTTTGGTTTAACCAATTATATATTAAGGATTTTATAAGGTACCCCCAAAAAAGGAACTACAATGGAGACTATAGGTAGTTCATGATATACATCCTGCATTACCCATAAACGGGAATAGACCATGAGTTCCCATAGTTTAGGGTCCTTCAGGTACTATGCAGAGTTTAGATATCATCAACTATCGTTACAGGTTTCAGAAACCCTCTTCAAGGAGCCACTGAAGCCTACACCTCTCAACTTCAAAAGCCTTGCAAAGCCGCTAAACCGAAGCTTCGGGTGCAGCGCCTTCTTTAGCGCGGGCTAGATCGAGGATAATGCCCTAAACCCTAAACCCCAAGTCCTGAACCCTAAATCCTAAACCCTATGATGTTCCAGCCGTTTGGCATTGACTTTGGGGTTTCTGAGTTGACCTTGCCGGCTGCCCAAAATTATTCTGGGGCCGTGATAATTAGAAAGGGTTTTCGGGCCCATTATACGATAATTATACTAAGGAACCCCCAAGATAGTCAGAACCGCCAAGCCCTGAACCCTGACCCAACCCTGTGTTAACCAACATGCTCTGAACCTAAATCCCTGCAACCACCCTGAACCTTAACCGAGCCCTAAGCCTTCAAATTGTACGTAATCCCTCAAACCTCAGTACTGTACCTAAAGCAATCCCCTTTGTCGAACACAACATACCCAATCTACCTTGAATCCCAAAACCTGACCCCTGAACCCTGAACATTCTAGCCTGAGCCCTGAAATGCCGAAGACCCCAACGCTGAACTCTGCCCTAAACCCTAAACCGTAAACTCTAAACTCTAAACCCTAAACCCTAAACCCCACCCTGAAGCCTTTCGCAGGCTCGCCGCGCCGCAGAGCCTCCTGCGGAGGAGAGGGTTTACCTGAAGGTTGCTACCTATAGTCTCCATTGTAGTTCCTTTTTTTGGTGTAACCAAGTATAAATTAAGGATTTTATAAGGTATCCCCAAAAAGGAACTACAATGGAGACTATAGATAGATAGCTGATAGGGTATTCAATACCCCGTCGGGGTCTAGGGTTCAGGGTTTTGCAGGGATTTTGCGGCCATGTGAAGGGTTTCTATGGTGTTCCTGCAGGTTCTCTTGGCGGCATTTTGGGGGTTTAGGGCTTCATCAGAAGGGTATCTATAATTTAAAGCGAGGCTGCATTGTGGTTTAGGGGTTCGCAGGTAGCTGTGCCCAAGGCTACTAGTCCGTGACATTTAAGTGGTGCTCTGAGCAGTAATCACTATACCCATAGGCTCCATCGTAGTTCCTTTTATGTGGTTTATACTTAGGACCCTATAAGGTATAATCCCAAAAAGGAACTACAATGGAGCCCAGGGGTAGTCACTTCACTTCCTAAGCGCACCACCCGGGTCCGGGGTTTCGGCTGAAGGAGCGAGGGCCACGGGCCGCCGCTCCGAATTCGCTAGGCCGAAACCCGGACCCGGAAGAATCAACGAGCAAATAGGGGCCTAAACAAAGCACCAATACTTATCCCGAGGGTTTATACTCCAAATCCCTATTCTAGTTGGTGAGGCTCCTGTGTTGGCCGGCATGGCCCTGGTCTAGCTCAACCTTACATCTCTAACTCTAACTAGAGCCTATGCGATAAAGCTCAAGGATCCCAAACCCCAAAACCCAAACATCCCAAGCCCAAAACCCAAAGATCCCAAACCCAAAACCCAAAGATCCCAAACCCCAAAACCCAAAGATCCCAAACCCAAAACCCAAAGATCCCAAACCCCAATCCCAAGCATCCCAAGCCCCAAACCCAAAGATCCCAAGCCCAAAACAAACCCAAAACCCAAGGATCCCAAACCCAAACCCAAAACCAAGGATCCCAAACCCTAAAACCCAAAGATCCCAAACCCAAAACAAACCCAAAACCCAAGGATCCCAAGCCCAAAACCCAAGGATCCCAAACCCTAAAACCCAAAGATCCCAAACCCAAAACAAACCCCAAACCCAAAACCCAAGGATCCCAAACCCGAATCTCTAAACCCAGCGGAATCCTCTCTGGGTTTAGGGCTCAGGGAACCCTAAACCCTAAACCCTAAACCCTGAACCCGAATCCTCTCTGTGTTTAGGGCTTAGGGTATGGCGCTGTCAGAGGAGTGGTGCTCGGGCAACCGCTTCCCGTCGCCCGAAACGGTCTACTCTGCTCAAGGCAAGTCTGGTGGTGGTGGCTTAATATGGGAGCCGACATAAGTACAAATACTATTTGTGGGGGTTCCATATTATAAATATGGTAAAATAACACCAAAAATCCTATTCTAATGATTAAGGCCCCTATATTAAGCACCTGAAGAACTTCAAGCGTATATTGATGTAGGACACCTAGGTAAGCACCAATATTCTTCCGTGGGGCTCATTATTAGGAGTTTCATATAATATGACAAAAACCTGGTTCTAATTACGAACGCCCCTGTGTCAGGGCTTTGCTCGGAGTGCGTGACTAGGCCTTAGGGCTTTGGGAGTAGGGTGTGGGAATGTGTACAGTATAGGACTGTTAGAGCCACATGCATGGGTGTAGCTTTTTTTCGGAGTTCAGTGAGTCGAGTTCGGAATGAGGCACCCAAAATAAGGCGGGGTTTCAAAGTGCTTAAGGGGCCTGGGATTTTTTGGGAATTGCATGCTCCTTTGCAACCTGAAGCCCCAACCTAACGTAGGGGCTTAAATAATTACCAATACGATTTTTTGGGGGTTCCTAGTTATAATTATTGTATAAGGGCCCCAAAACCCTGCTCTAAAAATTGAGGCCTCTATATTACATCGCCCAGTAGTTTTGTGATTGTTTGCACTTAAGGGTTTACCGATGAAGGGTGCATGCGAGGCAGAGCGTGCCCTTGGTTTCAAGGGCTCCCGCGAGAACCCCGAAGCCGAATCTCAACTCCAGTTGTTGCTGTTTAGGGTTTAGGGTTTAGGGTTTAGTGGGATATCTCCCGAAAGCGCGAAAGGCTTGTAGCCCTTAAGGCTTAGCCCGAGATCCTAAATGCTAAAAGCTCCGTCAGCTAACCCCCCGTGTCCTAGAGCCATACACACTGATCTGAACGAATCCTTTATAGAATCTTACAGACCCACAAAGTAAGTCTTACATCGAATCCCAGAAAGCTCTTCAACTGGGCCAGGACTGACGCAGTTCGCCGACCTCTTCGAAGAGGTTGTTCCGGCTTGTTTGTTCGCTGCAGACATAAACGTTAGATCCTAATATATGACATCTGCATGACTAATACTACTGTTCCGTGATAACCCCTTTATTATGAGTCTGTTACATGTGTATAAACACCCCAAAACTTACTCAAATTATTCAGGCCTTAACAGAAATCCCTTAACTCGCATCGCAGCCTTTAGGTTTGAGGGCTTAGGGCGAAGAAGTCGTTCTCTGGTTTCGCTTGCTCCGTCTTTTAGGGTGTTTCTCAAAAATGTGAGTTCAGTATGGTTTGAAGAGCTCCGATGATGCCTTTGATGGGCCCTGGTAGCCTTTGCTGTTTGAAGGGTTCTCCTCAAGCATTCAGCCCAGTATGGGGTCCAGCAAGGGCACCCTTCTTCCTTCTACCCTCGCTAGACTTGGCTTTCGGTGCCGAAGATGCTCCTCTTGCACCAACCACTCTCTAAACACACACTAAATCCCAGCCAGCATGGAAGCCTGAAGCCCCCCAAAATCCTTAAACCCTACCCAAACCCTAAACCCTAAACGCTAATCGCTAAACCCTAAAC
>CAJNDV010025347.1:32434-42599 GCA_905221635.1 Symbiodinium sp. CCMP2456 | reverse complement strand
CACCAACAACAACAACACCAGCAGCAGCAGCAGCAGCAGCAGCAGCAGCAGCAACAACAACAACAACAACAACAACAGCAGCAGCAGCAGCAGCAACAACAACAACAACAGCAAACTCGATGGTACAGGTGGACCTTCTTGCCTTGAGGGAGCTGCTGAAGGACTTAGCTCATGTTCTTTCGAAGCTGTGTCATAGGGGCTGTACAGGATTCTTGAGGGCTTTGGTGGAGCCTGTGGGGCAGTAGAGCTGTTGTGCGGGCTCATAGGGGCAATGGGATGGTTTAGGGGTTTAGGGTTTAGGGATTGCTTAAGGTGTCGCATAGAATTCATGGGGTTCTTGGCATTCGACTGCTTGTGTAGACGTTGCCAAGTTGTCGAGCTGCTGTTGGTGGATTCGCTTGCTCTAGCTCGAAATACAGCCCAGTCCGTACAGTCATGGTTGTTAACCCTAAACCCTAAACCGTGAGGTGATGCTCGCCCAAGAGCCCGGCTGGCTCTGTGGTGGTCTGCTGCGTTGACTGTACCGGATAGTTCTTTTGGCATACCAACAACACGGTTTAGGGTTTAGGGTTTAGGGTTTAGGGCTCGAAGAACCCTGAGACTTAACGCATTTGGCCTCCAGAGCGTCGTACTTAAGGAATATACCCGAAAACATAATATTAAGGCCCCAGTAAGTAATTTCAGGTCTAGATTATGGAATATACCTTAAAGCCACAATATTCAGGCCCCTTTTATGTTTCAGGTCTAGTCCTTCAGTAAGGCTCAGTGCTTTGTCCATGTTCGGGAGAGCCATATGGGGGTTTCCTAAACCAGGGGACCCTAATATAGTACCCTAATAATGGGATACTTATTATAAGGACTCCAAAATAAGGTACCCCTAAACCCTAAACCCTAAACCCTAAACCCTAAACCCCCCCCCCCCTTTCCCCCCACCCCTATTTTTCGGAAACTCCCATGCCCATCTCCCGCAGGAAGATCCCGACTGGCAGCTAGGCACCATCTGGGAGTTCAAGGCAACCCTGCACCCTGTGCCAACCCTGAGCCTTCATATCCCTCCCGAATTCTGTTCGTCCCCCCGACCAAAGAACCGCAGAGTGAATACCCATAAACAAACAAGCACATGTCAATCCCCCGAATCTGTTCTATTCTGTTCTGTTGCGGACAGTGGGGCCCTATTCGGGCGAACCCCCAAATCAGAATGTACTCTATAACAAGCCTGCCTGACAGCAATCTCCCAAAGAAGCCGAAGAAGCCCTGACTCTGAAACAATGCAGCGTTCGACTCTAAAACGCTTCAAAGCATTAAGGTTTTGGGTTTAGGGTTTAGGGGAACTCATCGCAATGAGCATCTGGCAAAGGCTGCAACTATAAGCCCTGCGAAACCCTCCAAACGCTTCTGGTTACCATGCTGCAGGACCCTTGTAGAGCCCCCAGAAGATCCCTTAGAGTAAGTATTCGGCACCATTTCGTATTTATGACGCCGCAATGATGGATGGACACAGAAGTCCCTGCAGCAAGGAGACTAGCTGCACGGGTGCATAAACCTAAAACCCAAGCCCTCCAACACTTTGTTCAGGGTTTAGGGTTTAGGCTATTTACCCAACTACTTCAAGCCTCTCAAGATCGACGGAAGAAACCGTCCCTCTAAAACAGCTTCCGCTTACAAGGAAGCAGCCCTGAACCCTAGGCAGTACACCCTAAACCCTAAAACCTAAACCCTAAACCCTAAACCCTATACACCCTAAGCCCAAACCCCGCGTCTTGGCACCAGGCCAAGGTCTCGACGGAGCACAGCAGCGATCTCGAGCATCCTGGCAGCAGAGCTTCAGAGTTTAGGGTTTACAGTAGGGGGTTTAGGGTTTAGGGTTTAGGGTTTAGGGTTTAGGGTTTAGGGTTTAGGGTTCCAGGTTTAGGGCCTTAGGGTTTAAGGTGTTTAAGGTTTGGGCTTCAGGTTCAGGCCCGGGGTTTCGGGATTAAGCTTTGGGAATTAAGGTCAAGGGCTTAGGGTCGTGTTCGTTGATTTCGTAGAGTGTTTCGAAAGTGTCGAGGGTTTCAGGGTCAGGGGATGAGTTTATGTGGATTCGTTGAGTTTCTTATCGTGAGTTCTCAAGGTTATGGGGCCTTGCATGCTGTGTTACCCTACTTCAAGGTTCATGGGCAGTTATAAGTCGGGTGATAAGTAAGGTAACTATAACTATAATAATATTATAACCTAGATTAGGGGACTTATAACTCCACTTATAACTACCCATGAACCTCCAAGTAATCTGTGGGAGGAAGGATCTGGAAGGCTTGGGATAACTTAGGAGCCCAATAGGTAGAATATTAAACCGCTACTAAAAGAAAAGTTTAAACTTTTTTGGGCCAGGGTACTGGGCAGCTAAGATAAAGAGAATCCTGAAGACTTCGTTTGTATTTCCCTCAGAGCATTGGCCTAGGCTCAGAACGCTGAGCCCTAGAACTGTAAACCGCACAACCCCAAAACCCAGGTCTGTAGAGCTTGGCGGTCTTTCGTGGACTTTCTGCTCTCAGGCACTTTGAGGTGAAGGAGGAGGAGGAGGATTAGCGTTTGGCAGCGTTCGTAGTCGCGGTGGCGGTGGTGGTAGTAGTTGTGATACAATAAACCCTAAACCCTAAACTTGTAGCAGTGGCAGAAGTCGTGGTAGTAGTGGTGCAGCGCCACATCGATCGTTTACGTCTGCTTCCTGCTCGTCCGCTTCGTCGACGTCATAGCCTTCTCAGAAGCGCCGAAAGCCCCAAAGAAGTCCCAAGTCTCGCAGATCGAAAGAAGGACAGAATTGAATCTTGGAAGCGTCCTAAGACTAAGAACCCTTAGCTGTTCGGAAGAAATATAGATACTTGTTCTATGTACTTTGTCCCCTCCCGTCGGTGAGGTTCGGCTTTCCAGGTGGCGATGGCACCGTGGCTGCAGAGAGCTCCGCAAGCCCTATGGGTAGCCCGCAGGCGCCCTATTCCTAAACCCGAACCCTAATCCCCGTCACATCCTAGATCATAACATGAGCCATAAATCCTGAGCTACATGAAAACTTGAGCCGGAACCCCTTCGAATCCCATATCCACTGCCTATATGTATGCAGATACATACAGACAGACATGCATGCGTGCATGCATACAGATATACACGGAGATATACACGTACGGACAAACGTGTATATGCGTGACGCAATCTGATGTGATGTGATGTGATGTCATAGCATGGATGTAGTATGCATACATATGTTTATTTGGCTGTGTTTTTGTGCTTATAGCAGTACACTATATCTCTATCTCTATCTCTACCTGTATCTCTATCCAGAGCTGTTCTCTCTCTGCCTCTCTTTCTATATACCTATATCTATAGCTATATCTATGTCTTTATCTATATCTATATCTGTATCTGTATCTATATCTATATCTATAGCTATAGCTATAGCTATAGCTATATCTATATCTATATCTATATCTATAATCTTTATCTATATCTATATATATATATATACACAAAAATGCACATGTGCATACGATTGTGTGTAGATATACCTGCATGTGTATGTATATATATATATATATGTATACACACGCACACATATAGGTTGGTATGTATGTGTGTATATGTATATATAGGCATATATATATATATATATGTATGTTTATGCATATATACGTTTTTGTGTCATAACCTGTAGGCGGGGTTTCCAGGCGAACCCTCAGCCGCAAACGAGATGCTAGACGCAGCTGTTCCATGCCATGATATTGCCCTGTGCGTTCTCTCTCTCTCTCTCGGTGTCTGTTTTGAACTTGGCGTGCCACCTGGTTTTCTGGGCAAGTTTCTGGCAACATGATCATCCAACATTGTTGTGACTGGACTGGCTTTGGCGGCTTCGGTAATTGTGAGTGGAGTGCAGCGAATACATTGGATTGCTTGGACCTAAACCCTAAACCCTAAACCCTAAAACCCTAAACCCTAAACCCTAAACCCTTTGTCCATCCAACGTTTCTGCTGATTGGACCGGCTTGGGCGGCTTCGGTAGTCAACGAATCCGGTGCAGCAAATCATTGGATTCGTTGGACCCTTTGTTCAAGATCCAATGGCGGCAGCGTTGCGGAGTTGATCCTAACCATCCTAACCCCAAAGTCCTGATGAACATGTCCCTTGTTTGAGGGGATGCCTTTTGCTGCTCCTTATACTACTCAGAGGTACAGATGAGGCCTGAAGAGCTGGGCAGTTGTTATCAAACACGATTGTCAAGAGCTCTTACGTAGAATCCTGAACTATTCCTTGAGGTTCGTATTTTCGTTCTATCCTATTATAAACCCCAGGACCCTGTTCGAATTATCAAGACCCCGGTGGCGATCCCTGTTAAACCCTTATAGAATCGCTTTGAAGGATTTTTGGGATCGGGCTCTGACAGTATGGGGTCCGGGTTTAAGGCTTTGGATTTATGGTTCGCGGTTTAGCATTCAGGTTTACTCAGTAAGGGGTTGTAGGGCTGGGGGCTGGGACGTAGCATGAAGGCGTAAGAGTTCAGTGTTGACCCGCAGCCACAAACCCGACAATATAGAAGGTTTATCAAAAAGCCCAAAAGCCCTTAAAACCTTAAACCCTGAACCCTGAACCTTAAAACCTTAAACCCTGAACCCTTCAAGCCCTGGCCATCCCCAAACCCTAAACCCTTAAAACCATGATCCCCAAAGGTGGCTTTTTGAAGTTCACGATTCCAAAGAACTCCCTTGGAAGTGCCTTGGCCATTCCACCGACGAAGGGCTTAGGGTTTAGGGGTTTAGGGGTTTAGGGGTTTAGCGGTTTCGGGTTTAGTATCGGGTTCAAGGGTTTAGGGTTTAGGGGTTTCGGGTTTTGGAGTTTTGGGGGTAAGGTTCAGGGGTTTAGGGTTTAGGGGTGTAGGGGTTTGGGTTTTGGGGTTCAGGGTTTAGGGGTTTATGACCTAAAGAGGACAGACGGGCGTCAGGGCTGTACTGGGAGGAGGTTCAAACATGAGTTATAAGCGGGGCTATAAGACCCTTAATAGGGGTCATAACTATGGTTCTCCTAGTCACATCTAACTACCAATGAAAATTCCAAGTACGGTAAGGCTTTTGGGTTTTAAGGGTCTCGCTGCAGGCCGGTTGGGGTTTTCGGGTTTCGAGACAGGGGTTGCGGGCTTCAGTGATAGCGTTTAGGGTTTAGGGTTTAGGGGTTTAGGGTTTAGGGATTTTTTAGGCTGATAGTTCACCAATATCCAATCTGTAAGACTTTCCAGTTTAGCCCTTGATTGATGGCTTCAGGTTATGGAGGGAGTGCTCAGCGGTTTTGTGGTTTGGAGTCTTGAAGTTTGCGCCTTTTGGCTCAGGCTGCAGGGTTATTGCTATTCAAGCTCTACACCTACACCGCTACTAACTCTATAACCCGAAGCTCCGATTCTCAAACCCCTAAACTCTGAATCCCTCTGTCAAAATCCCGAACCCGATCCACAAAAACCTAAGCCCCAAACCCATAACCCTAGTGCATCCGTACTTTCCCAAATCCCTCAGACCCTTAAACAGCAAACCCAAGCCCAAATGCGAGACTGAATTCATTCCGCAACGATGAGCAGTCCGAAGCATCAAATCACATAGAATCTGCAGGCGCAATAACTATTTAGCTATCTGGTTGTACGATCGTAAAACTGTAAGAGAGTATTTGTGTGGCATATATGAAGGTTGGGCCCCGTAGAGTATTCTACTACTGATGAGGAACAGAAGCAAGTAGGACGGTCACTGAGAATGGCTACCCTCAACGATGAAAAGGGCGTTCATTGATCTGTCTGAAACTAAATTTGTGGTAGTTGTACACAGTTGCCCTCTCACTCGTAGTCTGTTTTACTTGATCGGGCTGCTGTGAGCTCCATGTAGCCTTGCGTGCGTGGAGGGATCTTTGTGTTGCTGGCCTTTCCCTAAACCCCTCAACCCTAAACCCCAAAGCCCTAAACCCCTAAACCCCTGAACCCCTAAACCCCTCAACCCTGAACCCCTAAACCCCTAAACCCCACAACCCTAAACGCCCCCTAAATCTAAAACCCTAAACCCCACAACCCTAAACGCCCCCTAAAACCCTAAACCCCTAAAGCCCTAAACCCCTAAACGCCTCCTAAAGCCCTAAACCCCTAAAGCCCTAAACCCCTAAACCAAAGAGTCACATGGTGCACGGGCCCCCAGCAGGCGATACTGTGGTCAAGGTGACCGACAAGGCCGACATCTGAACACGGAGCTCAGATCCTAAGACATATGGGAGTCTCTAACAAATATTAGGGTACCTTATTTTGGGGGGGTCCTTATAATAAGGATCCTATTATTTAGGGTACTATATTAGGGTCCCCTATTTTCGGAAACCCCCCAGATTACACCCTACGGCGTTTCGGCGTAAACCGTATAGCCCTAAAGCCCATGAGCCCCGAACCCAAAAACCGGCGAGTCCCGAACCCCGAGCTGATTCCTGTGCAAGACCGTCGAAGTGGGAAGGTGAGGGCCACCGCCGAGAATGTTGAGATCGAATACCGACTCTGGGCTGGTGTGAGGGTTGCTTTTATATGGGAGTTTCAGAAAATTAGGGTACCTTATTTGGGAGTCCTTATAATAGGGATCCTATTATTTAGGGTGCTATATTAGGGTCCCCTATTTTCGGAACTCCCCATATAGATGGTGGGAAACTTAGTCAACATCTGATAGTAATAATATCCCGTCTTAGTCTACTAGTAGCTATTCACCGCTACATGTTTCTAGGGGCTTCTTGAGAATGCTGTTTGATTTGTCTTCTGCTATGTTCCAGAAGGCTTAAGAAACAACTACTACTATTCTGGAATCTCCTTCGGAGCGACGGTAAGTGTACATTTTGAGTCGGAGCCATAGCGTACATGTGTTGTTTTTTCTACCGTTTCAGAAGGGTCGTAGAATACAAAGGGGTATGGTCTTTGAGAAATTGGTACGTCGTCAGGATTCAGGAACTTAGTTGCAGTAGCCCAAATCCTCAGACCCTAAACACCAAAGCCTGGACCCCAGGTGCTATACCCTAAACCCCACAATCTCTACCCTGTACGATGCCGGCTCTCTTTTGCTTTGAGTGTCTCCGGGTTGGTGTCCTTTGCCGTTAGAAGCCACGTCGGGCAACCCAGGAGGCAGCCGCCCACCGGCCGTCACGCATCCTACGACGATTTCGGTGCCTCGGATTGAAACGGGTAAGGGTCCCATCTTTCGAGACGTAGGTACTAGCACCCAGAAAATGGCGACAATAAGATCAGAGGACACTTCACTAGTATTGAACACTCCCAAACGCCACAAGGAATGAATCAAGTATTGGAAGAAGCACTGGAGCATCTTTTGGGGGACAGGTGGTTGAACAAGTGCCATTTGGGGCTTGTTTCATCAGATTTAGGATAAGGGGTCTAGTGCTGCCGGACCACAAAGAGCATGCCACAGCTCCAAGTGGACTTTTCTATGACGTCGAAGAGCCGCTTGGGGCGTTTGATCCGAATCTCCAAAACATGCCTTGTGCTTACCTTCTGCAAGAAGTGAAATCTAGCCTCAGCTACTGGCTTGTTTGTACCAGTTCTCGCTTCCAAAGTACTGCAGACTCTAGCACATTGATCCTCTTGTAAGCCTCACGAGAGAACGGTGCCCATCAATCAGGGATTTGCAGCACTTAAAGATAGCAATTTCGCGATTGCGGGACTTACTTAGTAGGCTTATAATGGCTATGTTTCTTAAACGGGCAGACTTGATGTTTCCTATCCAGCATACTCTGACAGAAACCCCGAAATTCCACACCCCAACCTTAAACCAGTGAGCTATAAACCCGTTTGACCCATCAAGAGCCCTACATCCCCAAAGCGCGAAATCCCAAATCCGTTGTAGAACCCTGTAAACAACACTGATAGAACCCTAAACCCCAAGCCTAAACCCTTACAGAACTTTGATAGTAACCTGCCTACATAGTAGCAGCTCCTCTAGGAACCGTTTAAGGAAGCCCTTACAGCAACCATCCCATACAGTAGCCCCTATATAAACAGACGCCCAAACCCTGAACATAAGCCCTCGAATCCTGATAGTAACTCTTATAGGAGCTACGGGTGATGGACAAAATTCTGCATGACCCAAATATAGTATAGTACCATAAATCCCATAGTTAAGGTCCATAAGGTCATGCAGGATTTTGTCCATCAACCGTATCACTTACAGGAACCCTTGTAATGACCCTTGGGCCCTAAACCCTGAACCCACTAGGCAGACGGAAAAAGGCGCTTTAAAACAACACAAGCACACTAAGCCTCTTAAAGGAGCCAGTATAGTGACTCTCTCCAAAAAACCTAACGGACAAAGGCGCTTTAAAGCAACACAAACACACTAAGCCCCTTAAAGAGCCAGTATAGTAACTCTCTCCAAAAAACCTAAGGCCGTATGCCTGAGACCTCGACTCTGTAGCGACTTCTCCGGCTGTCTGCCTTCCTCCAAGTGGAGGCCAAGGGGCCTTGGCCGTCTCTGTGGCGTTTTTTTTTTGTGTGTTCTATGCGAGGTGCTACAGGGTTTATAAGGGGTTCATGCGGGTATTATAGGGTTTTATTGGGTGTTCTGGGGTTTGGTGAAGTTTTGGATGGGTTCTATTGTGGTTGGGGGGGGGGGGGGTGACTGCAGGATATTATGATGTAGCTACAAATGTGCCATAAGGGTACGATTCATAATTATACACAACTTTCAGTCGCATGTGCAGGCACATCAAGCAACAATACGTTACCAAGGCTTGGTTCGGATGCCGAGCGCTCGATCGTGTAACTGTCAGCTTTCTTTGTCGTAGTTCGGAATTAAGGTCGCATGTCATGCTCAGGCCTACCTACGTGTCGAGGCTGACTCAACTTCATAAATGTTGAAAGTGGTCAGATTTCTGATATGCATTGCATTATGCCAGCTCCTCCGATCAGTGTGCTCTGTGCTTGCAGCAACATCATCGAATCGAAGCCGCGGTGCCGTCCATGCGCTCTGTCTACGACGTTGGCTGACCCTTCACACCTCCCACAGCCCAGACATTTAACTCCTAGCCGGCATGCCGATCGACTGCAAAAGCGCTATTTTACCTTCAGCACTTGCTCAGAGTTTTCAGGATCAGATTTTGGTTCGGTTATGGGGCTCTTACAACTTTTGCAAGCGTTGCCAGTGATGTTATGAGCAGTATCATCAAGGCGGGTAATGAACACGACATCGAACACTGTTCTCGCTAACCTTGAAACCTGACCCCAACGTCAAAACCCCGCACCAAACAAACCGAAATCCTGCCCCTAGCCCTCAATCCTTCTGTGTTCAGAGTTTGGAATGCAGGGTTCAGGGACTAGATGTAATCACTTACCCTATGCTTCCAAGGACCTTATAGTTACGGCCCTAGACCCCGCAAGGACCCAATCATAAGGTCCCTGGAAGCGTACGGTTAGGTCTTCCATACCCCGAGCAGCCGGTTCGCCTTTTTTGCCCTTGAGGGTGGCTTTAGGCTTTAGGGCCAAAGCCAGTGACTGCATGAGCCAGTGGCTTTCCCTGTGGTGCCCTGGTTCCTGATTGCCAAAGCTGCCCGGGGATTCCATCGGAAGGGAGAATCATAAAGCTATAGTGTGCCCCAAAACCCTATTCCAATTATTAAGGCCCCTACATTTACCTTACCAAAGAAGCTTCCGATTAATCGGGGGGTCTAGAATATCATCGTTCCCGGAAACTCCCAACAAGACTTCCGTGCGTTCCTTTATTATGGGCTCTATATAGAGCTTCTGTGGTGTTCTGCGAGTGGACTTGTTCGTAAGGGCTTGGGAACTCTAAAATCCTTAACCCTACGACATTATCTAAAGCTCCCGAGCCTTACACTGCTCGAAGCAGCCCAGAAACACATTACTCCGCAACAATACCCCAAACTAAAGAGCCGTATATTAAAAGCCACAATTATACCCTTTGACCCCGAAAGCCTCTGCCTGAAACCCGAACCCCTAAACCCTAAACCCTAAACCCTAAACCCTAAGCCCTTAACCCTGAACCGAAACCCCGAAAGCCTCTGACTGAAAAGCCGCGCGCAGTGGAGGCCAAAGAGCTCCGGCACTGGCGAGACCTTAGAGGACCATTGCTACGGCTGATGGGGTCGGAGTTTCAGGTTTAGGGTTTAGGGT
>CAJNDV010025347.1:14060-32334 GCA_905221635.1 Symbiodinium sp. CCMP2456 | reverse complement strand
TAGGGTTTAGGGTTTAGGGCGGTCAGAGTTTCAGGTTTGCGGCTTCAGGTTTAAGATGGCTTAGCAGGCATGCATGCATACACTCATCATACATACACCTTCATGGGGGCCGGTAAAGCCATATAAATTATTGTAAGACAGACTTGCAAGTGCTGCACCGCTGGCAGACGAATCCCTGAACCTTAATCCCCGGCTCGAGAAATCGGATCTTGTCGCATCTGTTTCCCGATCTTGAGGAATGCTGCGAGCCCGTTCTCTGCAAGGAGCAGCTTCAGCGTGTTTGATGATGGGTTTAGGGGTTTAGGATTTAAACCCTAAACCCTAAACCCTAAACCCTAGGGTTTAGGGTTTAGGGTTTTGGGGAAATGAACTCCGTTGGGGCGTTTAGGTTCCTTGTTGCAATGTGGGGAGAGGGTTTTGCATTGGCTTAGTACCCCTTTGGGGGCTTCGTGTTTATGTAGCCCTAACCCTCCAGGTACCTGCTATATAGGGCCTTAGGGGCTCTAGTACCCTATATAGTAGGTACCTGGGGGCTTAGGGTAGGTTAGGTGCAGGTTTGGGGTCAGGTCACAGACAGGGATCGTTCCATAGAGCGTTGCGCCTTTTACGGTCAGTGTACAGTTTAGAATGGCACCGAAGAGAACGGATCGGGAAAATCGAGCGTGATGGTCTAAACTCGTAACAGCAGGGTCATTTTCGAAAAGAGATCGGCAAACAGACGTACCTCAGATTGAGGATCTGTCTCCCTGAGTCTTGCGCAGGATTCAGCGGTTCAGGCAGTTAGAGCTTTCGAGTTTTAGGCTGCGCCCTGCAAACCCTAAACTCTAATCCGGGTTTAGGATTTTCGGTGTCTTTGCATTGTAGGAGTTTCAATTGGAGGGCTTAGAGATGTCTCTACCCTGAAGGAAGCGAGTCGCGGCTAAACCCTGCACCCGAAGACCCAAGAAAGCCTAAACCCAGTCATTGTCATCCTTCGGGCATTTACGGCGTAGCTGGTTCGGAGGTGTTGAAGCTCCGAGTATTAGGGCTTTTACGCATTTTCGATGCAAGCTGTGACAGTCGCACCACATGCTGCAGAGTTTTACCGAAAAAACGAAGTTTTGAATTTGTCAGGTTAACAATGAGAAGTGGCACTGATTCAGCCTGCATAGTACTGGCAGGAGGAAGACAAGAGTGCTAGTAACCACAAGAAGACACATGGGAGTTTCAGAAAATTAGGATACCTTATTTTGGGGTCCTTATAATAGGGATCCTATTATTTAGGGTACTATATTAGGGTCCCCTATTTTCGGAAGCCCCCACATCAAACCCGAGCCCACACCCGCAACGCCAGGCAAGGCTTCAAGCCTCGAGCTCCGGCCCTGCCAAGGTTTAGGGTTTAGGGTTTAGGGTCCCAAAAGCCACGCAATAGCTCGATATTGAAACCGAAATCCTCCCCTCTGTAGGGATATTGTCTCAAGAGTTCTTTCGTCGCAGAGTTAAAAACCCTCGGTGCAGGAGGAGTTGCTGGATGGCTGCAACCCATCCACGCAGTGGAAACCAGCGCCAGATTTCGCCGCTTGTTAGGCTTAGGCCCTCCTTTGTTAAGGAGTCGATACCTGTTGTTATAATTTTATACCCGGGTTTCGGATTTATGGGTTTGTGGAGTTAGATTTTCGGGGTTGAGGGTTTCCTGTTTCGGATTCTTGTGCATTTGAGGGTTTTCAGCTTGTTGCACTCAGGGTCGAGGGTTTACTTAGGGGCACTAGGACTTACGGTCTGAAGCTCCTGAATTCGAAGCTCGCCGGGATGATTCGACCCTGTTTTTTGGGGAGGCCGGAATAGTTAGTGAGAGTTTGCCCCTGTATAGGGTTTAGGATTAAGGCTTTGGGGTTCAGGGTTCAGGGTTTAGGGTTGGGGGTTTAGGGTTTAGGGTGACTATAACAGCAAGCCTTCTTCTAATTATCAGTAGAATCGGCCCAGACTGGCATTGCTGTATCATCGGGACCGGAAACCTTTCATTACAGTCCTTAGCCCTTAGTGCCAAGCTCTTCGGTTCAATGCTTTCTGGACCAAGGCTTTGGTGAAGGCTTCAAGAAAGGATGGGGTGCCGAATATAGGGAGGGGGTTCTGGGGTATAGCAAAGTCTAACTATCACAAGGAAACCTTGTGCAGGAATCATATGGGCAATACTTTCATCGTGCAGGTCCCCATATTGAACACTTGAATACTAAGACAACTGCTCCCTAATCGTCCTTATATCCTTGAACAGTATCATATCCAAGCACCCTCAGCTAGTTCTGGAAACACCTATAGTCTAGAACCCTCATACATCGACATCGCTTGGGAGGGTGCCGAAAACAAAAACCCTGGAGATGGGTCTCGTAGGGTTTAGGGTTTAGGGTTTAGGGTTTAGGGTTTAGGGTTTAGGGTTAAGCCTAAGCCGCAAACCCTCAACCCAAGGCCGCCCGCACAGTAAGCCCTAAGCCCTAAAGAAATCTGATGCCCCCATTTCAAAAGCCTTCGAGGGTTTAGGGTTTGAGGGTTCAGCGTTTAAGGTTTAGGGCTTAGGTCTTAGGGTTTTGGGTTCCGGGTCTTAGGGTCTAGGGTTTACGGTTGAGGGTTCTGGACATCTGAGAAGCCCTCCGTCCGTCCTGCTGAGGATACGAAGCAGGGCAACACACGGGAACGATGCGCCTTGGCTTGAGTTTGAGCACTCGGCTTTAGGTTGTAAGGTTTGGGGTGCAGTCTGGGTATGGGAGGTTTAGGGTTTAGGTGTTTGAGCGTTTAGCGGGTCATGCAGGGCTGTATACTGCCTCTACATGGTTTCGGGTTCAGGGCTTCAGGGTGAGATCATAAGTTAGGTTTAGGGTGTATAGGGTCACGGGGGGTTAGGTTATACGGTCATAGGCTTCAGATTGTTTGTTCGGTTTAGTAGTTACCTGTCGAGACAGGGATTGTGTTAATATGGGGGCCATAATAATTAGAACAGGGTTTTGGGGCCCAATATACTACAACTATGATAAGGAAGCCCCAAAATAGTATTGCTCATGATTTAGACCTCTACAGTAGTTGGATATATCCGGTCCTCAAGACACTTTTAAAAAGAGAAGCTTAACAGTTCGAAATTCAACACCCTGAAGTAAGCTTCTTGAAGTTCTTCGAAACTAAACCACCGTGATTCATTTTAGCCGTAATCCTTACAGCCGCACTTACTGCAGGGCCTTATAGGGGCATTACAGGGTTTCAGGGTTTTGGGGCATTGGGTTTTAGTAGTGTCATGATGAATCAGCCTTCTTAGGGAGTTTGTTAGCCAAGGTTCTGTATGAGACTACAGTGTCCGAGGAGAACAGCCGCATCAGCTGATGGAATTACTCCGAAACATGAGACCTGCTCAGTATTACCTATAGTCTCAATTGTAGTTCCTTTTTGGGGATACCTGATACAATCCTTAAAATATAATTGGTTAAACCAAAAAAGGAACTACAGTGGAGACTATAGGTATAGGATAATGATGCATGATTCTCTGTCCATCAACACTGCTTTCCCCACCACTAAGCAAGTCACCCCGAGATCCTAGGACCGTCATCGTGCGCGATACCCGACTTTGGCAGGAGTATGCCAACGCAGACAGCAATCCCAATAAGACCACATTAGCATAAACCCTACATCCCCAAAGAGATCCTTGCTAAAGCCCTGTTACAAGGCCCGTTATTACCCAACTACAGGCTGCGTCGCGCAGACTTGCACTGACAAGATTTGCAGCACCTTGGCAAGCCCAAGAAGCCGACTCTTTCGGTTCTTAGAGTCTGGCTGCAGTTTATATAGGGGCCAATTAGAATAGGGTTTTGGGGCCATTATACTATAATTATACTAAGGAACCCCCCAAAATATTACTAGTAATTATTTAGGCCCCTACATTTTACCTGTAGTTATGGCCTGTAGCTATACACTGTAACAATTATGTTCAATGGGTCATGGCCTGTTCTGTAGGGTTTGGGGGCCACAGGTAGGGCTTCTCATGGAGGTTCACGACGGTTGTGTAGGGTTGTGCAGGGAATTATACCGGTTTGCAAGCGGTTGATGTATTTTATCGGGTCTTCGGTTCAGCAACCTAGAGTGTAGGGGCTTCGGATGTCGGCTGAAGCCAGACATGGGCCCACATCCGCGAAACCGAATTTTTCAAGCCAAGACTCCCTAAGCCCAGCACCGCAGTCTAAACAATTACCTGTAGTAAGCCAGAAGTTCTACTCAGCGTTCCCCAATAGAACTGCACACGAAATCTCACCAGAACTAAAACTTCTACTAGGCCAAGCTGCGTTAAGCGCTAAAGCCGAAAGCCCAATAACCCGATTCCCGAAAGCCTCAAAAGCCCTAAGCCCTAACTCTCTAAACCCCTGAGTTCCTGAGCCCTAAACCCTAAATCCCTAAATTCTAAATCCCTAAACCCTAAACCCCTAAACCCCTAAACCCCTAAACCCTAAACCCTAAACCCCTAAACCCCTAAACCCTGACTGAAACAAAAACCCCGCTTTGGTGGCTCTGAGAGAATTTTGGGCCGCTCCTCAGCACTTTGCGCCCAGGTTCGGGGAAGTACACTCCCAAGCAGCCCTGCTTCAAGATTATTGGGTTTAAAGGTTTAGGGTTTATAGGTTTTAGGGGCTTAGGGTTCATGGTTATTGGGTTTAAAGGTTTAGATTTTAGGGGTTTAGGCTTCATGGTTATTGGGTTTAAAGGTTTAGGGTTTAGGTTTTAGGGGTTTAGGGTTCATGGTTATTGGGTTTAAGGGTTTGCCCCAAACCCTAAACCCGGGTGCAGGGTGTTTAGGGAGTTTAGGGATTTCGGGGGTATGCTTTAGGGGTTATAAGTTTGGGGCTTAGAGGTTTAGGGCCTTTAGGCTTTGGGTTTAAGAGCTTCGGGTTTGGGGTTTACAGGCGGTGGCTCTGGGGCCGATTACCCTTTTTCACTCCTTACTTGGAGGATCATGGGACTTAGTAAGTAAGGCTACAAGTCCCCTAATCGTGGTTATAAGTATAGTTACCTTAGTTATAACCCTACTTACTTAGTCCCATGATCCTTTAAGTAGGGTTGCTTAATGATACTAGAATGTTCGGCAAAAGCCTATTCAAGTTGTTCAGGCCCCTATATCTTTGGAGCCGGGGCCCGAAACCTGGTTTCGTGGGTTTAGGGTTTAGGACTTAGGATTTAGGGTTTAGGGTTTTTGTTCTTCCTTGAAGCATGGATTTTTGGCTTGAAGCTTGGGAGCGGAGTTCTTCAGAGTTAAGGTTTGAAGCAGGTGTTTGAGCGATTCGTCGTGACATCCGCTGTATGACTTAGATTTGAACTTGATGGCCGCATACTATACCCCAGCACCATATTGCACCAAGTACAGCGCCCGTACTCGTCAGGATAGAGGAGTGTGAAATGCATTTGCGCTTTGTGCATTGCGCAGCCATTTTTTCAGAACCTTGAGAAACACCAAAGTGCAAACATTTACACTAAAACCCCGAGCTCCAAAAAGTTCAATTTCACCAACACGCCGAAGTCTGGACTCCCCTAAACCCTAAACCCTAAACCCTAAACCCTAAACCCTAAACCCTAAACCCTAAACCCTAAACCCTAAACCCTAAACCTAACTGAAGCTCCAAAACCCAAACCTGCGAATGCTCCAGGTCTCCAAGGGCCTGAACACCCAAGGAAGCCCCATGCCCTGGACTCCGGAAGCCCTGAACCCTAAACCCTAAACCCCAAACCCAAACCCTATAAACCCTAAACCCTATAAACCTTAAACCCTAAACCCTAAGCCCGGAGCCCTGAAGCCTAAACTCCAACCCCCAGGAAAGGCACCGGACTGCTAGGCACCACCGAGGAGGAGCGCTCAGTGCTTCGGGTTCAGGCCTTTGGGTTTGATGGTTTTGGGTTTTAGGGTTCAGGGCTTCTGGTTTTAGGGTTTAGGGTTTAGGGTTTTAGGGTTTTAGGGGTTTAGGGTTTAGGGTTTAGGGTTGTAGGTTTTAGGGTTTAGGGTTAAAGGATCATGGGACCTAGTAAGTAGGGTTATAACTAAGGTAACTATACTGATAACCCCATTTAGGGGACTTATAACCTTACTTACTAAGTCCCATGATCCTCCAAGTAGGGATTGGTATTTCGATCTACCTTCTCAGGGTTCAGGGTGTACGCACGGTCTTAGGGTGTAAGCCAACCTGTGCCGCTGCAGTAGTCATCACAGTGGGTATGTATTTCGCATGCATGCAGCCATGTGACTGCACATGTACTTAATGCCTTACAGGTAGTGAGTGCAGGAGTGCTGTGACAAACTGTTCTGCTCCAGCTACCCGGACGTCTGCGGCGCCTTGTCCATTGGGCATTAGGCTTCACGGCTCGCGGCTCTGACTTGGGATGCTAAGGCTTTAAGTTTAGTGAGTTGCGGTAGGGTTTCGGAGTTCATGCCAAGACTAAAGTGTAGAAGAGTATGCAACAAGTTCAATAGCCAAAACCCCCGACACGGCAACGAGGGCTTCGAGTTTAGAGGCAGATGCGCGTGGGGGCTTCAACTTTTCGATTTGCGGGCTTGAGCTTTAGGGTTATAGTGCTTGTGGGGTTCAGGGTGGAAGACTTCAGGGCTTCGGGTTTGGGGTTTGCAGCTATGGGCTTAGGGTTCACGGTTTCGGGGGGCTTGCTTTTGGGTTGGGATTAGGGTTTAGGGTTGGGTTACGAAGAAACGGTGGGAGAGCTGTTCAACCACACATGCTGGTCTTTTGTTGGGACCACATTGATCACACCTTGTGTGCTTCATGTCTCATGTTCCTGAAGCTCTAAACCGCAAGCCTTTACCAGATTGGAATTGGGTTTCGCACGCCCAAGACCTGAACAAAAAACACCAGCGAAGCCCACCTGAAACCCAAGCTCGAGCATTGCAACGCAGGACCTTGAACATTCAAACAACCTACAGTCCTCATTGTAGTTCCTTTTTGGGGATACCTTATAAAACCCTTAATATGTAATTGGTTAAACCAAAAAAAGGAACTACAATGCAGACCATAAGAACCTGAGCTCCAAAACCCATGCTGCTTAGATCCCAAGCGCGGCGAGCGCTTGCCCGACGTCTTGGAGGACCGTGTCATGGTGACGGTGTCGATTTCTCATGTAGTTACCCATAGGCCCCATAGTAGTTCCTTTTTGGGGATTACCTTATAGGATTCTGAATATGAACCCCCAAAAAGGAACTAAAATTATGGTGCATATGGGTACTGCAATCGCACGATTTGTTCGGTGAGGCGTCAGACGAAGGCGATTGGCCTCGATATGTCTTCATGCCTGTTACATGGGTAGTTCTCTAAATTAGGGTCCCCTTTCTTGTCCTCAATATAGTACTGCACCCTTATAAAAAGGACTTTAAAAGGGACCCTAATTTAGAGAACTACCCACATGTACTCTAGTTGCAGTAAGATGCCTTGATGGAGGATCTTCAGTATCGTTTATTGAGGGGGTTGTTTATATTCTGATGGTGACGAAGCATGTGTTTCATTCTTGCTAGTGTATTACAGGCTGGGAACCGCAATCTCAGTGTCGAGGGCCTAAGACGGTTTACCATGTTCTGCGGCTGTCTTCCAAGTTCTAGAGTTTCCGTGAGCCCTCCGACTACATTAAATTCCTAAAGGTGTCAACCCTAAACCCTAAACCCTAAACCCCAAACTATACATTAAATTCCTAAACGTGTAAACCGCATAAGGCTCATCAATCTTACACCACATAGACAGACAGGCGCAAGCCTCGTCAGGTGCTTTCCACAAAGGTTTCGGGCGTTGCAATGTACAGGTCGAATAATGCGAACATCACTGTTCCCTGATGGTTCCGGTATACATGTACACTACTATACCCCTAAAACCCGATTGTAACTACGAAGGCTACTCTACTATGTTATATTAGCAATTGTTTCTAATTCAGGCAGTGCATCCATTCGGTGCTTCAGTAGTTTCGGGCTATAGGTGTCCCTAATCAGTCCATGTACAGCTTGGTGTTTCGAAGACCTACACACTAAACCCTCATACCCTGAACCTTAAACTCGCGAGAGTCTGATCCAAGAAGCAGCAGCTATGTCATGGGGGGCTTTAGGGCTTAGGTTAGTGGGGGCTTAAGGTTTTGTACCTGTAGTAGGCTTACTTACCCAGTGATCCACTGTCAAGGGCGTTCGAGTCTGCAGCACTCGAGACCACCAACTTGCAGACGCCCCAAAGCTGATCCGGGAATTTATTCGGGTCCTTTGTTTTCTGACATTCCATACTCCAGGACGGCACACCTCGGTTGGGAAGCGAAGAGATCGACTGCTGTGCCACGGATGCAAGCCCTTGCATCAATTGTTTTCGGAGCATCGGAGTGTTGTGTTGTGTTTTTTCCTTTTGGGTTTGGGGTGTGGCAATGCCTTGGCCTTCTGAAAGGTTTTGAAAGGCGTTCATTGATCTTTTCAGGTCCGGTAGGGTCTTTACAGCCCACCCTATCACTATCCCTCGCGCCCGGAGCCCCATATTGGGAAACTCAATGTCTCAAACGGCCGACACCCCAAATCCCTGCAAGAATACGACGCCGCTCCCAATCGGGACCGCCTGTTGGGCGTTGTGCGGTTGCGATGTGGGGTGTGAGTTTTCAGGATTTTCGCCAGTTTGGAGTTTGAGTGTCGACGGTAACTCGTTTGGGGCTGGGGTTAGTTGAGTGTAGATCTTGCGCAACCATATGATGTTGGCTTAGCATACGATTCTGCAGGGTTTGGGGCTAAAGGGCTGAGATCACCGGTCTAGGGTTAAACTATTGGCGCTTTGGGTTGACAGAGTATAAGGCCAGCAGTATGTGGCTTGCTACCTATAGTCTCCATTGTAGTTCCTTTTTGGGGATACCTTATAAAATCCCTAATATATAATTGGTTAAACCAGAAAAAGGAACTACAATGGAGACTATAGGTACCATACACCCCGCAGAAGCGCGTTGGTCTTCAACATCGCGGACTCAAAGTGCTGGATTGTTGCCTAGGGTAACGAAGCCCTAACCCTCCAGGTGCCTACTATAGAGGGTACCAGAGCCCCTAGGGTTTAGGGTTTAGGGTTTAGGCCCTATATAGTAGGTACCTGGAGGGTTAGGGAAGCACATGGAATCGCTGTTACAGAGCAGCTAGCAAACAGACTGCGTGCTGGCATGCCCGACAACTGTACACAAAACAAAGGAGCAGGAGCCAAACACGGCTATTCCCAACCCTGCACCCGAAACCATAGCAAACAGTAAGAGGAGCAGAACTGACACAAGAGACGTCCAGAGACTATCAGCCCATGGCCGGCACTCTAATTTCCTGAAGCCAAAACCATCGAATATAGAAGCCTGAATGGTAAGCGACACACGATTACTCGGGGCTCCTTCTTGTGACTTTAGCTATTGTAGAACTATAAAGTGTAACATACCGCAGCCCAGTATGATTTTGCAGGCCTCCATATTACACCTTAAGCCATGCCCTACACCCGCTCTCAATGCCTCTGCTGAAACAAGGCAACGTCAGCAAATGCGAGGACTTCGACTGCCTCGCTCCTGCCCGCTGGCCGGGGGGTGTTATTCGGATCCGGTTGTGTTGAAGGATTAAGGGCTTTTGGGCTCCAGGGTTTAGGGTTTAATTAAGGGCTTTAGGGCTCCTTATCATTCTTTGTGGAGGCCATGTGATCTCCGTACGGGGTGTGTGCGGGTTCTATCGGGATTCTGTAGGGGGCTTGCGACTCAACAACTGGTGAGATCGCCATGTAGTCCGCGATGCGTGTATAGATATGTATGTAATATATGTACATTTCCATGTGGTGTTTATATTGCTTATGCATTTAGTGATGTACACCAAACTACAACCCAAAGTCTATTCTTAAATAGACACAATTACAACCCTGCTTTGAGCATACTGCGTCTCCGAGAAACCCTAAACCCTATGATCTACTGTACTCTAAACCCTAATTCCTAAACCCTAAACCCTAAGCCCTAAACCCTAAGCCCTTGACTGTTAGGGTCTTTCATTGTGGACCTTGCGGATCCCAGGCCGGCAAAGGCCTCTGGAAGAACAAGGAGAAACCCTCCGGCGCCTGGGGCTGGCTAAGGATTCCTTTTTGAAGGGGTTTAGGTTTATTGTTTAGGGTTTAGGGTTTAGGGTTTAGGGAGGGGTCCTCTCAGGGTTTTTGCAGTTTGGGGTGTAGGTAACGTTTAGGGTTTGTAGGAATGAGGGAATCAGGACTGGTTGTACGGGCTCCTTGTAGAGCTTGGTAAAGGTCTCCTTAATACGGGGTTATGTAGTTGGAGATGGGGTTTCGTCAAGGTATAGGATTTATGCAGGGCTCACGGAGTTCGGCATGTAGGGTTCGGGGCTTTTAGAGCCCTTTCAGATACCTTTCTGGGCTTCCAGGTTTCAAAGTCGGCGACATCTTTGAATTCGACAGCTTCCCATGCGTGCACTGCACTGCGCTGAAACGTTCAGGGTTGTTTTGTTAAGTTTGTGTTCGGCATGTTCCAAACAAGTTGGCTTTCGGATAGGAGAACTTCTCATTGTGACGGCCCTTCTCAAGGGTGAAGGCAGAGGATTCTTGGCTTTGCGGGTCTAGAGTTTAGGTCTCCAAAGGTTCGTGGCAGGAAATGAAAGCTCGTTCGCTGCGGCAGTCAGCTAGCAGCGAGGGGAGCTGAAGCGGCACAGGGCCCTGTTGCGTCTATGCGGCAAGAGCGGCTGCTGTGTCGATTCTGCTCGAGCTGTGAGAGCACAAGGAAACGAGCGCCAGACAAGCGTGATGAACACTTGGTTGTGATGGATTTAGGGTTTAGGATTTAGACCAACACCAACCACCACCACCGACAACAACACAACCAAGAAACACAAAGAACATCAAGAGCACAAGGCAACGACCCATAATCCTGCATTAAAGGGTCAGTTTGCCTTGGCAAAGCGTCAATAAAGCCCTTGAGGTATTGGCGAGACCTTCGACAAGTGCTGTGACGAGGCTTTCTGTTGGGGGCCTCAGACCAACTCATCGTCGAATGCCTTGATTGTTTCAGTTCACGGCTGTAAGATTCCGGATTCGGGCTGGCTGCTACATGCTTGAGAACAGGGAAAGCATGATAGCAGCGCTTCGCAAGGGTTTGAGGGTTGGGCCGAATGTGGGACGTAGGTTGTGAGTTTTATGTTATAGGGTTGAAGTTCATACTCTAGCCTGGCCTGCCCAAGCAACCCCGTACGGAAAGTATGCTGGTAGTACACTCGTTGACGTGTTGCAACTCAACAGACCCTGTAACACCCTTGTGACCAAAAAGCACTGCACTGTGTCTACATTCTCGCGGGTTACGGTAGGTCAAAATCCCTTAAACCTTCAACTCTGAACTCTACACACACATTATCGAACAGTTCTAGCAGTTATAGAAACCCTGCGGCCCCGATAAGCTACGTTGTCGGGAGACTGAGGCAAAGACGTGAGCTGTGAGAATAACACGAAGTGGGGCCCAGAGGCACCACTGCCGTTTGGATTTTTTCAATAGTGCAGCATCTTAAGGGTTTCTTAGTACGATTGCCTTTGCAATAGGGTCTGTTTTCAATTGAAAGCAGTATCATAAGGGCTTCTTAGTACGATTGCTTTTTATATTAGGGTTACAGGATCGGGTTCAGCTTCAGGTTTCACGGTTCTGGGCTCAACGTCCGCGGTACTTATTCGCGCTACAAAGAGTTTGTCAGTGACCGTATAGCCGGCAGCAAGAAATCAAAGGCTCAGCCAAGTCTGCGGCTGACGTCTAAAGAAGAACTTCCCGAGTTTGTTGTTCTACATGGTGGTGGCAAAATGGCAAAGATGGACGATGCTGCCTGATTAATACAGCCCCTTTTTCAGCGGGCCTTACTGCTAAGCTCCCAAGCCTCCTGAGTCACAGGCTCGAGTAACGGATAAGGTCTCAAAGAAATCTGCATGCAGGCTCCTGAAACTGGAATTAACCATGGTGCAGACCCTCAAATCCAAACCCAAACCTTAGACCAATCTGTTAGGGCTCTACAAAATAAATATATGTTTCTGTCATATTTTGAAAATTTAAGCTATGTGTTCTACATGAGCTACATATGTGTGTATATATGTACACATACGCAGTACCTCATGTCGTATTCTATATATGTCTATTTTTATATATACAGCAGATCACATAACATATTATGTTACCTTGTGTTACAACATACATAGGTTAATTGAAATTTCATTTTCGTTTAGTTTATAGTATATGTATGGTATATTGTCATGATGATATTATGTCATATCGGAACATACTTTACCACGTGTATATACACACATTTTTATGATTGGCGTTGTTATTACTCTTTCTATTTTTTATACTACAGCAAGAGACTTTGGCGCTCAACCGCAGGAATCCGGAGCTGAGCAAGGTAGCTCCCCGAAGCATTGTTGCAAGCCGCGCTTCTGCAAGGCTCACCGGCGGATCAGGGTCAGTGGGTGGTGTAGCAGCGTAGGGTTTAGCTACTATAGAAGCCTGAATAAGTTCCTACATTATTCCTTGGGTTCCTTGTCATAAACCCCAAAACCCTAAACCATAATTCTACTATAAAGGAGCCCAAAACCCTGTTCGAATTATTAAGGCCCCTACAGTACTAAGTTCATGTAGTACAGGATGGACACCTCAGGGATCCTTAAAAGGAAGACTTAAGGAAAGCCCGACGGAAGCCCTTCAGGAAGTGCATTAAGGGAAGCCTGAAAGGAGCAGTTGAGGGGGTTTAGGGGTTTAGGATTTTAGGGGTTTAGGGGTTTAGGGGTTTGGGGGTTGAGGGAGCCACCTAAACTCTAAAACTGTTACAAAAACCCTTGAGAAGGGGAGCCCTGGGTCGTAAATCCGGGAACCGGAGCCTTTGTTTAATGGAGCCTGCAAAGCCCGAGGTGTATGGTTCGGGAAAGCACCAGGAAAGCATTCTTCGGGTTCAAGGTTTGCGGCATGGGGCTCGGGGTTTAAGGTTTGGGGTTTAGGGTTTCGGGCCTTTCGGGTTTGGCTGCTGGGCGCAACGCTGTCCCACTGGATGCCGTCATGATTCGATCAAACAGTCCACACTTGGGTCGCAAGCCCTCATGGCCTGGAGCCCAAAACCTAACCCTTAATGTAGGGGCCTAAATAATTACCACTACTATTTTGGGGGGTCCCTTGTTATAATTTTTGTATAACGGGTCCCAAAACCCTATTCTAATTATTAGGCCCTTATATTTAGCATCTTGAAGCCCGTTGCCCAAGCCTTAAACCCGAGGCAGAACCGCTTAGGAGCCCTTGAGGTGGTCTTTGCTGGATCCGCAGGAACTACGACGCTACAGAGATACAAAAGCACTTTAGGAGCAAAGCATATGGGTAGTTCTCTAAGTTAGGGTTCCTTTTAGGGCCCTTTTTATAAGGGTGCCGTACTATATTGGGGATCAGAACTACCCATATCCTTCAGAGGCACATGGACCCTCAGGACAAGGGCTTTGTCCGAATCCTCGCTCGCCAGGATTATGAATGCAGCAAGTCGACCTTGCGCGTCTTAACCGGGGATGACCGGCAAGGCGCCCTGGGTTTCGATGTTTCGAAGACAGTTTCCCTGAGTCCTAGAAACCATAGCACCCAAAAAGTGCAAGGGCTGTGTAGACTGGTAGCATTCGTATGGTCAGCTTGATCCCTAGTCAGGCTCGAAGGTTGCTTTTTCGTCGGAAATTCGTTAGGGCTTAACCCTAAGGGTCCATGTACCCAAATAGTAGATACTTTGGCCTTAAAATAGTCCCTATTTGGGCACTTTGGGGCCAAAGTATCTACTATTTGGGTACATGGATCCTTAGGGTAAGCCCTAAACCCTAAACCCTAAACCCTAAAGCCCCAAGATGTTATGCATGGCCTAAGGAGGGCCTTCTCCGGGTACAAGCAGACCCTACATGGGTTCAGCCAGGATTTAAAATCAGATTTTGAGTTATAACCCTAAACCCTTAAACCCTAAACCCTAAACCCTAAACCCTTAACCCTAAACCCTAAACCCTAAACCCTAAATAGCAGGGTCATAGCCTACATTCTTCCCTCAGGGTCTCAAGCTAAGCCCAAGAATAGATAGCCAAGTTATATGGGCTGTGCGAAAACCCTTAACCTTCAACCTTGAACCCTAAACCCCCAAAAAGTAGGTTGGGTTACTTTAAGTTGGGCTTCTGAGTGGAGGCGACGGCCTACGGGTTTCTACACCGTTTTGAGGTTGCGTTCTCGCCGTTGCCTCTTCTAGCCTTGGAGGCATGGGTAGTTGTAAGTACTGTTATAAGTAGCATAGCTATAGTTGTAACCTATATTAGGGGACGTTTAGCCCCGCCTAGAACTATCCATAAACCTCCAAGAAAAATGCCTTGCGACAGGCAGCACCGATGCGGAGTGCTGCACGCTGAAGCGATGCGAGGCCGGACGAAACAGCCCCACGCTTTAAGGCTTGAGTTCGGGCTTTACAGGGGGGGGGGGGGTACTATACGGGTTTCTAAAGGGTTAGTACAAGGGGCAAAAGATATGCCACCCCCCCACCATGGGCCTATGGAGTCTCTCAGCAGCCGGCTGGCTCTAATGCAGTGGGTGGATGTGTACTACATGGGCAAATCCTCGAATGCATACTTAAAGCAGGAGGCTTGTATGCATTTCCCTTTGATGCACCTCCGATTTATCTGGGATCGGCAGCTGAGAACGCAGCTTGATAGTAAGGATCGTGGCAATAGACGTCGTCATAGGGTTCTCCTTACCACACAGGTCCTACTTTATTAGGGGTCTACAATGGGATACACCTTTTTCCCAACTTCCCACGTGGGGGTTTGGGTTACTTCGAGTGGCATACTCATAAGAGCTTTATGTAGATTAAAAATTGCAGGGCTTCGTTTTGTTTTGGTCTTGGGCGTTTACGTGCTGAAAAGCGCGCCTGTAGGGAATTTACCGGGTATTTGGTTTAGCTTTGAGGCTTCAGGTTTTAAGGTTTGGGCTTACCTGGTTGATTTTTCCAAATCCTAACCCTAAAGCCTGACCCTACTGACTATGTTGTTTCAGGGGCTTTTCTTCAATTTTCCAGCCTAGCTGGTTCGGGCTTCCTGAAGCCTGTCTAGGCACGCTAAACCAGTCCTGGACCTGTGCACTCCAATGTAGGGGCCTCAATAGCTAGAATAGGGTTTTGGGGGGATATTTACTATAATTATAGCAAGGAGCCCTCCAAATAGTATAGATAACTTTTAAGGCCCCGACATTATACTTTCAGGGCTTTCAATCGTTAGGACGAGGGCTTGCACGTTCTTAGGTGTTGGGGGCCTGGTTTAGCTTATGAAGTGGGTTGCTCACTTTGGCCCTTGGCCTTGTTTGTAAATCCTACATGGCATAGTGGAGCAGCGCTTACCCTAAACCCAGCACCCCTAAACCCCAAGACTCCAAAGCCCTGAACCCCCCAAACCCCTAAAGTCCGTTCCTTAACTTGAGGGGTTGGTCCTGAGTTCTCGAAAGTTGTAGGGTTGGCTGGGCTCAGTCAGCCTTTGGGGATTCACATTTTGGTGTAGGGGTTCAGGGTTTAGGGTTTAGGGTTGAGGGTCGAGGTGCTTCAATTTGCATGGGATTTAGGTGATTGAATTGCGGGTTAGAGTTTAGTGCCTGTTCTAGTTATATAAGGGGTTCAGGCCGAAGGGGGTTGTAGCAAACCCATCCAGGACCCCGCCAGAAGAGAAGAAAGGCCTGAAGAATCACCCAGCAGCTGCATTGTAACCCTAAACCCCAAACCCACACAGATTAAACCCGTGGTGTAAGCTTTCAGGCCCCTATGTTTGACGACAACCACAAACCCAGATTTGGATCCCCCCGAAATCCGCAAAGAAAGGCCTAGACCCCCAAAGGCAAAGCCCTCTGAAACCCTAGGCCCCAATCTTGAAACCATTAACCCCAGATCTGAGATTCCAGGAAACTCTAAAAACCGAACCCCTGATATTCCGTGACCTAAAACCAGCCAAAACCCTCGAGGACTACCAGTGCAGCAAGCCCACTCAGTACGAGAAGTTCCTTGGCGATAGTTCCGCTCAAGGGGTTTTGGGTTTATAGGCTTATAATGGCACGACGCGCGACTTCAAGCCTTTAGTTCCGAGGGTTGTTAAGTAGGTATAGGGCTCGCGAGAGGGCTCATATGGAAAGGCTTTGCCAAGATCTGGATCGTGCCCGTGTTGGCTCACATATCAAATGGCCAGATTCCCAAATGTTTGCTTTCCACCCTCGGCGTGGCTGAAGAGAGTCGAAGCACCCTGGAGTCCTTACTCGCGCCCTGAGTCGTTTATCCGTAGCCACTCTGCAGTAAGGCCCTAAGACCCCGAAGATGCGACAGGAATTCAAAACTCAAAACCCTACAAACCCTGCAAGGCACCCTGAACCCAAAACCCCTAAACCCAAAATCCAAAACCCCTAAAACCCCCCTCTGCTACTTCGGCTTTCGGTGTTGCAAGATAGGCACACAAGCAGACAATGCTCTCGCAGATATCTTTCTGTATCTCTATCTATATTTATTTTGCTAACTTTTCTATTTATCTATTTGTCTATCTATCTATCTGTTTAAATTTTTGATACGTAGCTCTTTGTTTACTTGTTTACTTACGTGTATATACCTATATACAACTAATGCTTGTGTACAAGCAGATACATATGTCTATATGTTATTATCATGAAATATGCAGTGTGGCCAAGGCTCCCGACGATTCAAGAGACGGAGGCTGCGGGCGGGTCTGGGCACCAGGCAATGGAAGGTTTCGGGTTGCACAGCCCTTTCCAACCCGTTTAGGGTTCAGGGTTAGGGTTTAGGGTTTAGGGCCAGTTTTATGGTACGGTACACAGGCTGGAGAACAATGCAACTTGAAACTGACAACATAGAAGTTCGTAACCCTAAACCCTAAACCCTAAACCCTAAACCCTAAACCCTAAACATCACACGGCCCTGCATGCGCCACACCCAGAACCAACCCTGTGAATCCCAAGCCCTGAAGCCCTGCTCACGGTTTAGGGTTTAGGGTTTAGGGTTTAGGGTTTAGGGTTTAGGGTTTAGGGTTTAGGGTTCAGGCTTTGGGGTTTAGGGTTTAGGGTTTAGGGGCCCTAAATAATTACCAGTACTATTTTGGGGGGTTCCTTATTATGATGATAGTACACTCGGCCCCCAAGCCCTATTCTAATTATTAAGGCCCCTATATTGCTTGTAGCCCCAAGCCCGACAGCATAGCAGTTTTTATGGCCCAATACGGTTGATGGACAGAATCCTGCATGACCTTATATACCTAAACTATGGGATTTATGGTATTATACTACATTTGGGTCATGCAGAAATTTGTCCATCAGCAGTATCACAAGCTTACTGACTCCGCATGTAGACCAGCCCCGGCTCGTAAGCTCTTCTGCGGGCAGACGTCAGACTCAACGCAGTCAATACCACCCAAAACCCTAAACGGGTTTCGGGTTTAGGGTCCGAAATCTTCCACCCAAAATCCCTCAAGGGGTCTAGGGTTTAGGGTTCAGGGCCCGAAGTCTTCCACACAAAAGCCCTAAACAGTAGGTCTAGAACCCTCATGCAGGATAGCCTTCAGATAGCCAGACCGGGCTACAGCGATGAGGATGCGAGGGCGTGAGGGCTTGGAAAGTTCATGCTGCGATTTGCCAGGGCCTGGCACTATCATAGGGTTTATTTAGACTTGCTAGGTCTTGGACGGGCTCATTTGACTGAAGCCAAGGAAGACTTCGTATATAAATCGATAGACTGTTAGGCTATCGGGTTACATACCTCAAACCACTGACAGGACAAGAAGAATAAGACCCGTGAGCAGTGGCTTGAGCCCATCACATATGTGCAGTTCTCTAAAATAGGGTCCCCTGTTGAAAATAGGAACCCCAAAAGAACCCTTATTCTAAGGGCACCTAATCTCCGATTTCCACAAGCTCCGTGTGCTAGCTTCTATCCGTGGCCTGGGACAGAATACTACAGAGATGACCTACTACAGGGGTCTGAATAAATGCTCCCGCAGACCCCCAGTTTTACGTAATACGGCCCTTTGTACAATTGAGCTTCCAGCAGATTGCTAAACCTGCTGTGATGTTGAATCTACATTGGCGCTCTCAGGTTTTAGGCTTTGGCATTCTGGCAACCACTCACCCAACAACCTCACTTGGAGGTTGTTGGGTAATTAATTAGCTATAACTGGTTGTAAGTCCGCTGGCATGGGTTTTTAAATAGAGTTACCCCAGGGCTCCAAGTATACAA
>CAJNDV010025336.1:32516-52662 GCA_905221635.1 Symbiodinium sp. CCMP2456 | reverse complement strand
GTAGTAGTAGTAGTAGTGGTAGTAGTAGTAGTAGATGTGGTAGTAGTAGTAATAGTAGCAGCAGCAGTAGTAGTTGTTGTTGTTGTAGGAGCAACAAGAGTAGCAAAAGCAATACTAGAAGTATGAATCACAGGATTTTCAGGAGGAGGAGTAAGACGAGAAGTACGTAGGAGTAAGAGCAGCAGGAGTAGTAGGAGTATCGAGAGCACAAGGTCTTGACTGGAAGCCACAGGATAAGTAGGAGTACTAGTAGGAGCAATTGGAAAAATGGGTTTAGGAATAGGAATGTGGGTAGAAGCGGGAGCAGTACTAGAAGGAGTAGCACGAGCAGCAGGACTAGCAGTAACAGGAGGAGTAGGAGTAGTAGGAGTAATTGGAGTAATGGGTCTAAAGATAGAAATGGGAGTAGGAGCAGGACTAGGAGGAGCAGCAGCAGTAGTGGAGTTAGAAGGAGTAGCACCGACAGCCTCGCCACCAACACCAGCAACATTTGCCGTAGAAATGGCAACTGTCATCATCATCATCATCATCAGCAGCAGCAGCATGCAACCACCCCCCAGCATCATCATCATCATCATCAACACGGCAATGCCGCCTTGCTATGTTTGCTAAGGACTCGCATGAGTAGCGACTTCTACAAGAGACAAGCGACAATGACCATGAACAATTGCAACTGTGGTAGAAATGACGTAAGCGATCCTATCAACATGAAAACCCTCCATAAACCCTAAACCCTAAACCCTAAACCCCTTAACCGAGGTCGTCAGAGATCCTGGGGCTTCCACTCCATCGCCATCGGCACTGGAAGAGGCCTCACCCCGACACCCCAAGGGTTTAGGGTTTAGGGTTTAGGGAAGCCCGCAGTACTTGCTTGAGAGCTTGCTTGAGGGCCGAGGGCTAAGGCTTAGGACTTTCTCTGGAGTGCTTTGAACTAGTTCTGCGTTGTTGTGCTTGCTGTTGGTTGTGGTTTAGGGCACAGGGTTGGGGTATTGCTTGCGTCTCCAATGAAGACCAGTGTTCCTGGTGTAAGTAGTTCTAGCTGTCAGTGTTATCTACCGCCGTTGCTAAGACTGCCGTCTTCAATAAAGTCATTCGAAGCTGACACTGTCACTTCTTCCGTCGTACCTGCTATGCTCGTTTTCCGACCTCAGCTGAAGGGTTCGGAGTTTTTGAGGCTTCAGGCCTCGAAACTTACTAGGAATTAAGACTCCGGCTTCACAGGCTTCGGAGTGCGGGGTTTAACATTTTGGGTGTGGAGCTCGCGCCTCAGGGTGACTTCAGGGCGGCCCTCGAGCCTAAACCCTAATGTAGGGTTCTAATTAGAATAGGGTCTTGGGGGTTCCTTATTATAAATACAGTAAAATATACCCCAAACCCTATTCTAATTATTTAAGCCCCTATACTAAACCCGCCAACCCCCGAAACCCGACTTCCAGGGTGTCACGCTTTCGAAGATCCCTCTGAGCAGTCCTCTAAATTAGGGTCCCTTTTCGGGTCCTTTTTAAACGGGTGCCCGCCTCCTGTGGGGTTCCTAAGAAGGGACCCGGGTGTAGAGAACTACCCCTATAGTGTCAAAATCTCCCTAAACCCCAAACCCTAAACCCTAAATCCTAAATCCTAAACGTCCTAAACCCTAAACCCTAAACCCTAAACCCTAAATCCTAAACCCTAAACCCTGATGCCTCGGTGATCCGAGGTAAAGGGTTCAGATTGGGGCTTCGGCTTCAAGGTTGAAGGTCTAGGGTGGAGAGTTTTTTTGTTTAAGAATTTAAGGTTGAGAGCTCATGGGTTTAGGGTTTAGGGTTGAGGGGTTGAGAGTTCATGGGTTGAATGTTTGGGGTTGAGAGTTGATGGCTTCAAGTTTTGGGTTGAAAGTTTGTGCTTGAAGGCTTAGGGGCGGAGAGTTTCTGGGTTAAGGTTTGGGGTTGAGAGTGTCGGAACGTTTCGGATCGAAGGAATAGGGTTTCTGAAGGTTCAAGATTCAGGGTTTAGGGTTTAGGGTTTAGGGTTTAGTGTTTAGGGTTTAGGGTTTAGGGTTTAGGGTTTAGGGTTTAGGGTTTAGGGTTTAGGGTTTAGGGACTCTTGAGCTTTTGCTTGGTGGTGAAGGTTCCGCGTTCAATACAGAAACCAAATTCTGAGCCAGTCGTTTGCGATTTCGTTTAGGGCTTACGTACGGTGCTGGGGTCACGGGGATCGTTGTACGTTATGGGCCCCGGTCAGGAGTATACGAATCAGAAAACAAGGACCCTAAACCCAGAACTCCTAACCCTGAACCCTACGTGCAAGTTGTGAGCGAATCCCGAGACTTGGAGCTACCAGCTACCTTTGCTCTGTAGCCCCTCAGTCATGTAATACTCAGAAACCCTGAAGCCCCCAAACCCTAACCCTATCATCCCAAACCCTACAACCTGAAACCCATCATGCCAAACCTCGAGATTCCCACAATCCCAAAGCCTGAAGTCCCTAAAACCCATTGAGCCTAATTAAACGCTACAACCAAGGATACCGAGCTGGAACCCTCAACCCTGTCCTTAACCCTACTGTCCCCTCGTTCCCGAGCTCCCCCCAAGTAGCTAGAATGAAGCGATCACGGGGCCGGGACCGACGATGCCATAACAAGCTGTACAGGTCAGCCCGACGCAATGAGTGCAGGGATTAGGGCTGAGGAGGGTTTAGGGTTGAGGGTTTAGGGTTTAGGGTTTAGGGTTCAGGTTACACCCTAAACCCTAAATTGGGCCCGGTCCGGCCTGTGGCCTGGGCTCCTCACCCAGGGTTTAGGGTTTAGGATTGAGGGTTTGGAGCTTAGGGTTTAGGATTTAGGATTTAGGGTTTAGGGTTTAGGATTTAGGATTTAGGGTTTAGGGAGATTTTGAATGATGTCGAAGCTCTGTGGCCACAGCAAGACGGGAGTGATCCGCACACCAACGAGCGCTACGAAGAGTGAAGAGGAGGCTGAGAGGAATGTTAAACAGCTGCTACCTACTACCTACTCCCTACTCCCTACTCCCTACTCCCTACTCCCTACTCCTACTCCTACTCCTACTCCTACTACTACTACTACTACTACTACTACTACTATTACTCCTGCTGCTGCTACTACTTACTGCTACCTACTGCTAGCACTGCATGAGGATGAGGTGGAGTGGGAGGCAGACGAGGAATATACAAACAATACAAGAAAAGTATCCATTGTTTTGGTCCTTCGGTGGTCCTACGTCTGTTGCAACAGCGGCCGCTGCTGCTACCTCTACTCTGAGTGCCGCCTGTGCTTGCGTAACTCTCGACCCTACACCCTAAACCCAATTTACGGCCTTGGGCACTTCTGGCAAAGCTTCAGCACATGCCCCCGGACTCGAAACACCAAGCCCCTTGCGGGCGCCCGGAAAAGTAACACTCTCATCACACACATCGCAAGAGAGGTCCGATAACTTGTGGAGGTCTAGTCATTCTAACACCCTTGTACACCCCATGCATCATGCGTCTAATGCAGGGGCCTGAATAATTAGAATAGGGTTTTGCGGTATATTATACTATATTTATGATAAGGATCCCCCAAAATAGTCTTGGTAATTATTGAAGCCCCTATAGTAAGCCTCTTAAGCAACCTCTTGACAAGACCCCGCAAACACCTCACAGAAACCCCGAACCCTGAGCTTCCTGGCAGGCTTTCTCTACGGCAGGGTTCCTGTAAGGGCTTGGGGTTCAGGGCTTAAGGCTTAGGGTTTTGGGCTTAGGGGCCCTGAGATTTAAGGTTTAGGTTTCGGGTTCTGCAAGGGCTCCTTTCTGCACAGCGCCTTGGGCGATCATGCTCCAAGAAACCACAGGCTTAGTGGCACGGGTATTGCCAGCCTGGCCTCGCGCTTATATAGGGCACGTTTATGAGTAGGGCTTACAGTGTTTATGTAAGGTTCAGGAGATGGGTTGTACTTGGAGTCTAGAAGGATCTTGTTTTGAAAGGTTTAATACTGTAGTTTAAGGATTCCAGATTCATTCCAAGGGTTGATGGGCATTGTCAGGGTTTAAAGGTTTGGCCTAGAAGGTGTTGCTTGAACGAGGCTCCAGAGCTGGCAAGAAACTGCTCGTGTCACGACCTCGCATGTCAAAACATCTCTGCATTCTGCGCGGGATCTGGCTGCATTCCAAAGACACACGAGTTTTGAGGAACCGGATCGCTTTGGGGTGCTCCTAGTCTGCCGGTCAGTTCTACATGAGCCAGTTGCGCGACAAGCTTCAAACCGCATGATGTGGTCCAACTCATGGGACTCCGTGAGACAGCCAGGTCAACTTCTGTGGTTTGGCTTCCGTGGTGAAGAAGAATTCTCTGTGACCTACGCCCTCAATCTTCTTTGGTGCAACAGGGCCCGGTGAGAATTCGAATCGGCAGAGCTATACTCCGTAACTGCTCGTCGGCCGGCACGCGAAGAGCACGTGTTGTCGGAAAAATCACTACCAGCATGCATGAATAAGAAGCATAAATCGTGGAGATGAGCTGCTTGGCAGCGACATGCCCACAAAAGCGGTGCCGCATGAAAGGCCCGCAGACCTTAAAGATCACCCTTACGAGAACTCAACTTGCTAAACCCCGAAAGCCCTGAGCTTCAAAACCCTAACTAAACCTGAAAACCCCGAAATTCAAAACGTACACCCCGAAAAAACCTTCAAAAGCTCATGTTATCTTATACCTCATGTTCAATTCTATTCGATTCAACCGAAAAACCCTAAACCCTAAACCCTAAACCCTAAACCCTAAACCCTAAACCCTAATTCTACTCTATTATATCATGGAACCTCGCCTTGCCTCACACGGCTCCAGGCAGCTGCCTCCAGCCGGGCTCCGGCGTTGGGAGCCCGTCCTGCTGCCTGGCGATTAAAGGAAAACTACAGGTGGGGAGTTTAGGGTTTAGGGTTTAGTGGGGAGTTTAGGGTTTAGGGTTCAGTGGGGAGTTTAGGGTTTAGGCTTTAGTGGGGAGTTTAGGGTTTAGGGTTTAGTGGGGAGCTTAGGGTTTAGGGCTTAGGGTATTTTCAGGCTTCATAAGGCCGAGTGGGGAGTTTAGGGTTTAGGGTTTAGGGTATTTTGGGGCTTCGATAAGGCCTCTATAAGGTATATAGACCTTCTACAAGGCTCTAAGGCTCCTAAAACGGTAACTACCCACCTGAAAAAGTCCCAGAGGCCAGGCATGATTCTAGGGCTCCCGCACATAAGCGATTTAGGGTTTAGGGTTTAGGGTTTAGGGTTTAGGATTAAGGGCTCTATGGTTTAGGTATAAAGATATATATATATATGTACAACCGAGTCGAAAAAAGATAACATGCTGCAAACTAAAATATTACCATATGATATCGTATATGGTAATACAATGCAGTACAATACGTAATGCATAATACATAATGCACAATACGTAGTACATAATACGTAACAAATAACACACGATACAGTGCAGTACAGTATCACATCATATCATATTATAAGATACCATGTAGCACAAGAAAGCACGCTATAACGCAGTGTAACACGACTTGATAAGTTAAAACACGAGATAAGATAAGATAAGATAGGATCAGATTAGACTGACTAGATATAATAGGATCAGATAAGACAAGATAAGATAAGATGAAACAAGATAAGATATAAGTTAAAGTTATACGACATGATAGAATAACATTAAAGAACAATACAGTGTAGCAAGATATGTAAAGAAAAACAAAACACAATATGACTTAATATCGGCACTATAATACAATATAACACCATGTATGACAATATGATAAAAACATAAAGACCAAGCATAACATTATAAGTTACACACACTACACTACAATACAATGCAACATGATACAATACAAATTAACCTGGTTTCCGAAGGTATAATGTAACGTCATGTAACGTAATTCAACATAAAAACTCAAAGTATAAAGTATAATATCATATCATACAATATCCAAATCAAACCTGGGAAAATATAGTACAACATAGTGCAACATGAAGCAACGCCATCTGATAATCAAAACCTTATTCTCTAAAAACCCGGTATGAGAATCATAGCAGAACAGGATAGAAAAGACTGTGATAGACTAACACAGAATACAATAGAACAGCATATAACAGAAAATGAAAGAACAGAACATTACGTAGGATGATACAACACAAAATGGTATGGCGTGGTACGGTATGACAGACACACATACAGACATATCTATGAAATACTCTACTATAACATAATGAAATCATATGACATGACGTTGCTTTACTATACTAGTACAATGCAACAGAGTTTAATGAAACGTCCAAACAGGAAAATGTGACAGAACATGGCCGAATTGAACATATATCGGAACATAAACAATAAAAACATAATATGACATGAGATGATGTGATATCACATGGTATGTTCTAGTACACTGGTATATAACATAACAGATTATAATACACCATAATCAGGAAACGTTGCACGAAAAATTGCAACATAACATAGCATAAGACAACATAGCGCAACACGAAACAACAGAAAGCGATGCAGTAAAAACTAAAATAAGGCCATGTATTAGAAGGTATATTGATATAGTGAAATATGATATGAACCCACATGAAATAAATGGAACTGAAAATATTGTAGCACATTTGGGCGTTGTATAATGTAGCACAGAATATACGAAAGGTGTAGGAATACACCAGAATATAGGATAATGCATACCACGAAATCCAACCCGTCTGATACAACACAACATAACACAAGAAAATGAGACGACGTCACAGTAAGTTATAATATGGTAATGACATAAGATAACAAAACAAAACATAATATGACAAACAAAACACCGTCTGAGATAGACAACTAACATGATACGTTGATGGCATAACACATCATAACACAACATAGCATAATATAGCACAAAATAGCAAAACATAACTTAACATGATAGAACGAAGCTTCATCAAATCTTGATCAACAAAGTACCACACTTGCTACACGATTCGCTATGGAGTTTACGGCCGGAAGCTCCTTGGGCTGTGAAGCTGAAGGGCCCTTTTGTTATGCTCTCCTCTTTTCAGGCATGGAACTTCGGGTTCCACCATGATAAAAACGACATGATAGTAAACATGATCGCAACAAACGAAATGGTAGTAAAGATGATAGAGACCCTCAGAAAGAGCAACGGTTATGCTCATCCCAAGGCCAACCATGCCGGCAATAAGGAAGGAGAATAACAGCATAGAAGCAACACGAAGAAGCCATGCCAAGCAGTCACCGCCATGTTGCTTGGTCTCCTGTGCGCAGCATCACTATCCTCAACACAGCGTTGTAAAATGAGGTTTTGACACAAAACCTCAGCAGCAGCAAGCAACGAAAAAGCCTTCCTGATGCTAGCGACGGGTTGAAACGAAGACGACTGTCCAGCCGAAACATTGAAACCCAAATCTATAAACCCTGCCGCCCTAAAGCCCTGAGCCCCAATCCTGAACCCGAAATCTTGAAACCTGAGCCCCAAAACGAAATCCCCGGAACCTCACCCCTCTGAAACCCTGAAGAAACACCCCAAGCAGCGCCCAAGCGACTCGACAGGGCCCACCGTGGGCGCAGTCTGCCTCTGGTCAGTTGGGCTCGTCTACGGCTACAACCAACAGCAAAACAACAGCAGCAACAGCAACAGCGACAGCAACAGCAATATATATATATATATATATATACATATATTATGTATATATGTATATATGTATATATTATATTATAAAGATATTGCAGCAGCAGGACGAGCAACAGCAGCCAGAGCAGCCCCGAACACTTCAGCCGCACCAACCGAAATCGCCGATGCTGCAAGCGACCCGGAAAAGGGTTCAGGGGTTTAGGGTTTAGGGTTTAGGGTTCAGGGGTTTAGGGGTTCGGGGATTTCGGGATTTCGGGGGCAGAGGTTGAGGGGTTTAGGGGTTGGGGGTTAGTTAAGGATAAGGGACCAAACTGACTAAACCTCTAAGCCTCCAATCCCTGACCGACTGTAAAACTCCACCCACGACATGTGTGCAGCGTAAGTAGGACCCCTAAACCCTCAACAAGCCACCAGACATCCTGCAGAAAGCCCAACGAGAGCATGTGAACAAACACTTTGCAACATCCTACAGCAGCACCGCAACTGAATGTAGAATCCAACAAAACTTCAGAATCGCCCTACCAACAACACGAAAACCACTACGAAGGCTGCAGACGAAATCGAAGAAGAGGCCTGGATTGCACGTCCAGGGAGGGCTTCGAAGTTGGCTCATCATCCTGCGACTAGACCAAAGGTTCCGCTGTTACACGGGGTTCAAAGGGCTTTGGATTTCATTATGAGGCTTTACCAGAGCTCTAAAGGGGGGTTTGTCCATCAAAAAATGCCCAAGAAGTGACCCTAAACCCTAGACCCTAAACCCTAAATCCCAAACCCTAAACCCTAAACCCTAAACCCTAAATCCCAAACCCTAAACCCTAAACCCTAATTTGATGTTTGGAATGTAGACTGGCCACCAGATGATTGGAGCAGGGCTTTGGGCTATCGTCTTGAAAATGACAGCATCGGACTTGCAAGACATCCTTACTACTTACTGCAGGGGCCTTAATTTGTTAGAGTAGGGTTTTGGGGGTATATTATACTATAACTATAGTAATGCACCCCCCAAAAGAGTGTAGGTAATATATAGTCAGGCCCGTATATTACTTGCTAAAGCCCTTCTCTCAACCTCCCTCTCTTCCTGAACGCTCGCACGGAATCCCTGATAGAGTCCTTGCTGATCTCCAAGTCTCGGAGTATGCCACTGACGCCTGCGACGGCATGCCCACTTCAGGGATCACGAGACTTCGGAAGCGGGCTACAAGTACGGTTATAACTAGTTACAGCTACAGTAACATTCAGGAACCATAAGCAGCGAGTTCTGAGCTGAGGATTCAGGCTTTCGGGTCTGGTGTGTTGGATGCTGATCCTGTCGCAGATCTGCGAAGAAGAGAAGCTAGAAGTAGGGTTTAGGGTTTAGGGTTTAGGGTCTTCGCAGCAGCTGCTGTGCTGCTCGTCTTTGTTCCTTGGTCCCTGCATTCGTCGATTCGTTCAGAACTAAATAAACAACTAGGACGCGATCGTTCAACTTAGTTCGCTGCACTTCGTGGCAAATCCGTGGCGACCGGATATCATGGCCAAGTCTGGCGTCTTCACTTGCAGGCGCTGCAAGCTTCCGAAAAGCTTTTATGCTTCGCCCTGTACTCTGAACAAAACCCACTACTGTAGGGGCCTTAATAAATAGAATAGAATTTTGGGGTATATTATAGTATAGTTATAAAAAAGAATCCCAAAATAGTATAGGTAATTATGTAGGCTTCTATATTACCCTTTGCTCTGAACTCCTCCGAAGCGGAGCCCTTCCAAGAACCACGCCCGAAGCTAGGCCAGGTGCATCTTCGGAACGCGAAAAGGGCTACGAAAGGCGGGGTTTTCAAGACCGCAGGAACCCCCAACGATTTTCCTCAACTTCGGTTGTTTTAGGTTTAGGGCTTAAGTAGGGTTTAGGGTTTAGGGTAGCAGCGGGATTGCAGGAGCCGCGAAACCGCCGGGTTCGCCGGCCGCGGGCTTTGCCAGGAGGCTTCCGCACATATATAGAGCCCTTACAGACCCCCTTCATGAACCCTTGCCGAAACTTGTAGCACCCATTTAGAACCCTTAGCCCGGTCGAGCGCGGCACACTCCGAGTTGATCGTGCGATGCGAGTCTAAGCTCGGCCTCTGAGGGCGCTGCTTTGGGTCACTTCGGGTTCGAAGAAGGGCTTTAGCATCAAGTCGGTTTAGGGCTAAGGGTTTCGGGTTTAGGGTTTAGGGTTTAGGGTTTAGGGTTTAGGGTTTAGGGTTTGGGTTCGAAGAAGGGCTTTAGCATCAAGTCGGCCAGTTTCAGGGTGACTACCTCGTTCAGCCCACGGCTCAGAGCTCGGGGTCAGGATGAGTCTTTGGCTTAGGAGTTGGTGTTTGCTCCTAATTGATTTGGGAGTTTCCGAAAATAGGGGACCCTAATATAGTACCCTAAATAGTAGGACCCTTATTGTAAGGACCCCCAAATAAGGTACCCTAATTTTTGGAAACTCCCATTTGGCTTTGAAACGATGTGAAGCTGCCGACATACAGATGAATGACGGACAGCATGTCCGCCAAGTTGAACTCCTGCATGCTGCAAGGCTTGAGCTGCTCGGATTGCTTCAAATGGCCTTCTAGTCGAAAAGTTCCACATTTGCCGATGAACTTGATCTCCATCGTCTGTGCGACTCTGACAGATTCGACGATGCTTGATAGTATCCTTCCTGCTTACTTTACAGCCCTAACGTGATTGCAGACACATGAAACCTTTGCTTGCTTCTACAGCGTTCTCTTGCAGGATGTCCTGAATCGCTCACCGATGCATAAGCTTATTTAGAAGGGTTACGCAGACTTAAACTTCAGATCTTATGTGTTATTGGGCTGGCAAGATCTGATGAAGAACTCCAAATAAAAAATGTAAACATCTTCTTCTGCTCGCACTACTTGTGTTAGTCAGCTAGCTGCTACTGCTGCTGCTACCGCTACGAAGACGTCATTGCATGGCCCCTTTGGGCGACCGGCATAGACCGGCTATCTCAGTGGACAGCTGAACCAGGGCAACAAGAGAAAGTCAGCTGAAGCCTTAAGCTGCAGCTTCAAGGTTTAGGGTTTAGGGTTTAGGGTTTAGCGTTTAGGGTTTAGGGTATACTGCTACTGCTACTGCCATTGCTTCTACTATCACCATCACCACCACCAGCACGACCGCTTCAAATCTTGCCAGTCACTCTGGCGCGTATGATGGCGATCCACCCAAGAGCCTCCCTTTGCCCCGAACGCCCGACCCAAGGCCCCAGCCCATAAACTCAAACGAAACCCGAAATAATCCATGTATCAATCTTATACAAGCCCTGAAACACAACAAAATCGCTCTATGCTCAGTTTCCGGCTCTGCGAGAGCCTCGGGCTTTAGGGCTTCGGATTTCGGATTTGGGCTTTCTGGTTACGGTCTTGGGCTCGGCCTAGGGTTCAACAGATTTATAATGTAGGATTCAAAGGCTGGGTTACGGGCGGGAGGAGAGTCCACCAACCATTGGGTCGGGGTAGGCCGGCCTAGTCGTGACCGCATCTCCTGTCGTAACATGCCATACCAGGTCATGACATAAAGCATATTTCATATCTTGAGGACCATATACCATATCTGAAGAGCGATCATACGAGCTCTATCATATGGCATCATAATTCATATCTCGTATGTCGTATATCATGTCTCACATCTCATATCCACACATATCTCACATCATACCATACCGTACAAGAATACTTTTACATAATGTTGCATTATGTCATGGTGTCTTATGCTGTATAACTTTCAGTAATTACATTGGATGAAATTACATCATGTCATATTAACAGATATAATACGAAATAGTGCTGTACAGCACAATAAAAAAAAAAAACATGACAATGCATAGCAAGAAAAGATGCTTCCCATCATAATGAAATACCGTACATCATCTGAAAGAGAACGATATGATCTTATACCATGTGATACAGTGTTACACGATGCGGCATTGGCATGACATTACGTGGTACCGCATGACATCAGAGTGTACACGCTGTATTGTATGATAAGACGCAGCCTGATCTCATGTTGCATCTTAATAGTTTTTTCAGGACCCTACACTATGTTCTACCGTACTATGGCGTATTGTATTTAAGAAGCCGTACTGTGGTTTGCTATATGACAGCATGATATGTTACTCTGTGGTTTGTGTTATGCTATAAAATGCTATTTTGCGTGGTGTTGTTTTATGTTGTACTCTGCTGCATGAAGCTGTTATGTTCTGTTGTATTCTGATATACTTGCTATCTTATGCTACCTTACGATCTAAGGTGTCACGAAATATTATGTTTCCGTATACTGCATTTCGTGTTAAACTGTGCTATAATGCAATATACTGCGTTACACTGTGCTGCAAAATGCTATGTTTGTGCTTTGGTGTGTTGTATGTTACATTATGCTATGCCACTCTACTACAAACTAGTGCTTGACTGTATCATATTCCCTGCGTGAGTATGTCCCGTCGTGCACCATCAAGTACTACTTGCTGTTTACTGCACAGTTTTATTGATTTGCTCGCGTTTCAACGTGGATAGAACAAAGTGCTACAAAATAACTCTACACCCTGAACCCCAGTCTGTGGTGCTTGCATCGAAACTGGAAGCCCTCGTGCGTGGCTTGCTTGTTTCAGTTTTGGGTGTCCTGCCGAATCTCGGGAGCCTACGTGCCCTGGAGCCCTGATCTCGCCAGCTGCAGAGAGAACAGCGAAACTTGCGAGTTCCTCTAGGGATGCTGAGGGTGATTCATGTCATGATGGGTGTTCGCTCTTGCTGCTACCGCTATTGCTCATGAGCAGTATAAGCTTTAGCATTGTTCATATGTGTGTATATGTATAGAGATGTATCTGTCTCATGACGGTAACGGCAAGAGTAAGAAGACGAGAAAGACGCATCAAAATGGCAATGCATCAAGATGGGAATGCGAAATACAAAGCTCACATTATGCTGTTAATCCAGGGCGATGTGAAAAAGTATCACCCGGTTGAAACTTAGGAACTCATTAATCTACGGAGACAGAGAGAGTGGACCTTGCAGTTTAGACCCACACATTTCCACCCGAAAGGGCCCCGGCGTTGGGAATGCTGAGCAGGGCCTCAGCCGAATCTAATCTGCAATGGGCGACATTGATGCTGATAACAGCTCATACCGACGATGGCGATAACTTGAACATGTATGATAAAGAAGAACACCGTGATGATGCTTGTAGTGATGACAGCAGGGTGCATGATGATAATGATGGTGATGACGATCATGATGGGGATGGTGGCGATGGTGGCGACGAATGAAGACGAAAACGATCGTCGGATGGCCATTGCTGCGACATTGCTGGCCATGAAAACTCTGGTCGTAAAAGATGGTGGTAGTGGTCGTGGTAGTAGTCGTGGTCGTGTGCTGCTCGTGCTAGTGCCAGTGGCAGTGGTCGTGCTAGTGCTAGTGCCAGTGCTAGTGGCAGTGGCAGTACTAGTGGTAGTGGCAGGAGCAGGAGCAGGAGCAGGAGCAGGAGCACTAGCAGTGGCGGTAGCAGCAGTAGTAGTAGTAGTCGTCGTCGTCGTCGTAGTAGTAGTAGTAGCAGCAGCAGGAGTAGTAGTAGTAGTAGTAGTAGTAGTAGTAGTACAGCAGTAGATGCAGTTGCAGAAGTAGCACTAGCAGCAGCAGCAGCAGCAGAAGGAGTAGTAGCCGTCGTCGTGGTGGTGGCGGTAGTTGTAGTGGTAGTGCTGGTGGCTAGTGCTAGTGCCTTTGCCGGTGCCGTGCGAGTGCCAGTGCCGGTGCACGTGCTCGTGCTCGTGATCATGAGCGGTAAGTCTCTGGAGCCGCAAGTGGCAAATGGCAGGTGGTAAGTAGCAAGTGACAAGTGGCACGTGGCAGAGGCAGTGGCGGTGGCGCTGGCAGTGGCAGTGATAGGCGTAGTGGTAGTGGCAGTTGCAGTGGCAGTTGTAGCGGCAGTGCCAGTGGTAGCGGTAGTGCTGTTTCTGGCAGTGGTGCTGGCAGTAATGGTAGTGCAGGTGGCACTGGTAGTGGCAATGGTCGTGGTAAGTGGCATGTGGGTAGCGGCAAGTGTCAGTGGCAGGGGCGATAGCAGTAGCGGTAGTGGTAGGCGTCGTCCTCGTCGTCGTCATCGGCATCGTTGTTGCAGTACTGGTAGCAGATGTTGCTGCTGCTTCCAAGTAGTACCCAGACACTCGTTGCTATGCCGACAGTCTTCCTCATTGAACTGGAATAATAACGAAGGACTGCTTACCTGATGTACTCTATATGGGTAGTCTAGGGTACTGCTTATAAGGGTCACTAAAAAGGGAACCTAATTTAGGGAACTACCCATCATACCATCAAAGAAACCCAGATATTAAAAAAAACTGATAGATACCTTTCAGGAACCCGAAAAAGGTACCCTATCTAGAGAACTACCATGTAAAGCTTCTTCATGGACCAAGCCCCCGACGTACTCTAGATAAAGCCCTAAACTCTAAACCCCTAAACCCCAAAACAACCCTAGCTTTTCGTGGACCAAAGCTCCGGATGTTCTCTCTATGAACCCCTGAGCCCCTAAATCCCCAAACCCCCCAAACCTCCCAAAACCCCCTAAACCCCCTAAACCGCCTAGACCCCCTAAACCCCCCTAAACCCCCCTAAGCCCCCCTTAACCCCCTAAACCTCCTAAACCCCCAAAACCCCCCAAACCCCCTAAAAACCCCCTAAACGCCCTGAAACCCCTAAACCCCCAAAACCCCCTAACACCCCCTTAAACCCCCTAAACCCCCAAAAACCCCCTAACACCCCCCTAAGCCCCCTAACACCCCCCTAAACCCCCTAAACCACCGAAACCACCTGAAAAACCCTTAAAAAACCCTAAAAAAAAACCCTAAACCCCCTAAAACCCCCTAAACCCTAAACCCCCTAAACCCCCCAAAACAAAGGCCCCCGAACCCCCTCGGCATCCGGCCAACGGAAAGCTGGGGCTCGCATAGTTCGATCCGACGCCAGACATGCTGCCTTTCTAGGATTTGAGGTTTTCGGATTTTAGGATTGTAGGGTTTTAGGGTTTTAAGGTTTTCAGATTTTAGGATTGTAGGGTTTTAGGATTTTAGGGTTTTAAAGTCTTCAGATTTCGGGATTGTAGGGCTTTAAGTCTTCAGATTTGGGGATTTTAGGAGATTAGGGTTTTAAGGTTTTCAGATTTAGGGTTTTGGGATTTCAGGGTTTTAGGATTTTAGGGTTTTTAGGTTTTCAGACTTTAGGATTTTAGGGTTTCAGGGTTTTAGGATTTAGGGAGAAGGGCTTAGGGTTCGAGAAGCATCCTGAATGGTCCTCATGGGATGTTGTGAGGGTTTTTTTCCTCTAGCGCCTTCTGCAAGGGCTCCCGCCATGGACATGCTGCCTTTCAGACCCTAAACCCTAAACCTTAAACCCTAAACCCTAAACCCTGAACCCTAAACCGTAAACCGTAACCCCTAAACCGTAAACCCTAAACCCTAAACCCTAAACCGTAAGCCCTAAACCCTAAACCCTGAACCCTAAACCCTAAACCCTGAACCCAGGTTTATATTCGAGGCGTCGGTTCGACGTCCATAGATCGACAAGTCAAATTTCAGGCACCCAAGAAGGACATAAGCATAAGCATTTTAGAGGGATATCCCTACCTTCTCGGGCTTCATGATAAAGGAGGGTTTGTATGGGATATCCCTATCCTCATGCTTGCTTATGTGCCATTTTTGGGGGGCCCTAGTTTAGGGTTTAGGGTGCAGCACTATACTGGGGACCTAAAAAGGGACCCTGAGTTAGAGAACTACCCGTAAACCCTAAACCCTAAACCCTAAACCCATAAACCCTAAACCCTAAACCCTAAACCCCTAAACCCTAAACCCTAAACCCCTAAACCCCTAAACCCCTAAAACCTGGGACTCGGGGTTGAGGACTTAGGGTCGGCGCCGGCAGTCGTTTTTATCGGCTCCAAGTTCAAGGGCCGTGTGGTTTAGGGTTTAGGGTTTAGGGTTTCGGGTTTAGGGTTTAGGGTTCAGGGTTTAGGGTTTAGGGTTTAGGGTTTTTTTTTTGAGCACCTTTTTCCACCTAGCAGTTAAGGTCGGCAGAATCCACATTGTGGAAGGCTTCCTGGTGAGCCGCTTCCCTCATCCGTCACCCTCGACGACGTTTCTTATCACCATCATCCACATTGATCGTCCCCTCCAACCGCTTGTAACCAGAGTCGCGTCGATCAGGTTCCCTGGCCCCGTCCTCACTCTCTCCCCCACGTAGCCCCGCATTCATCCCTTCATCGGCAGTCACGGCTGGCACCTCCGGAGAGAACCCTTCCTGGGCACCCGTCGCCTCCACTTGGGTCGGATCTGGAGCTCCACCAAAAGGAACGGTGGTAGCCATGCTGACGCCCGCCTCCAGCTGTGCCACATCCATGACGTCCTCATCGCCCTGCCTCGCCTGGGACTTGTCCTGGCATGTCGCTTCCGCAGGGGGAGCGCCACTGTCTGAATCACCCGCTTGTGCTACCAGGTTGTGGGTCACGATGAGCTCCGCTGCCTCCGCCCCCCACTGCTCGGTGATCTCGTCCAACGACATCTGGCCTCTGCTCCACTTGTCGTAGAGATCTTCGAACTGGCCAAAGTCCAACATCTCAAGCATGCGGGGAATGGTGTTGCATTCAGCTCGTTGAGTGTCCCGACCCGGTTTGACCGGGCTGTCGACTATCTCCGTCGGGACGTCCTCCGGCATGGGCTGCATGTACGCTCTGATGCGGATGTTGAGGTGCGTGCCATCGTCGGGGACCGTCAGGGAGTAGGTGTGGCTGACACGCGGCCTGTCATTGCTGCCCGAGCTAGCTTCCACATCTATGACACAGTGTCGCTGCCCAGATCTTGGGCCCGCCCGTCTCAACTCGTTCAGCAGGAGCCCTCTTTCCCAGGCTTGGTACTCAGCTGCTTGGTGCTGTAACAGCGCTTCCTCACGCACGGAGCAGGCCTGCACAGCTTCCGTGTTCTCCACACTGGCGGCTGAGACGGTGGCATTGGCAGCCTCTGCGAGTGTGCCAGGTGGGACACCTTGTGTGTCGTCGGCGATCTCAAGAGGGCCTCCCAGCAGGCCCGGCGTCGGGAGCACACGGAGATTGAAGAGCACCCCCGGCATGAAGTACTCCAGCTCGTTGGCCCAGTTGGCCAACCACCCTTCATCGGCTTGTACCTGGCCTTCCACCGGGTCTTCCATGGCCGCGAGGAGGGCGCGGAGCTGTTCGCGAGTTTGTTCGGGGAAGCTCCAGGGTTCACATCGTGGCAGGGCACCACGTATCCGCCGGATGTTGGCAGACCTCGTGGCCTTGTCCATTTGCGATAGTTCCTTCTGCATCCTCGCCATGTTTCTGGCATACTTTTGCATCAGGGCCGCATCGTCCTGTTCCTCCTCGTCACCCTCAAGCTCCACTTCCACCATCCCTCCCGCATCCTGGAGCCCTCGTACTGTGCCCATGTGCAGGTGGTTGCTTGCCTCGGCCATGATGTAGCGGAGGATGTCAACCAGGCCCACGGTCATCATGAGCCGGTTTTGTTCACTCATCGCCCGGACGTAGTTGACCGTGTTGTCTCTGGTCTCCACTGAGAGAAAGGCGTGCCCTTCACCTATCACTCGTCTTTCTTCCACCCAAGCCCGGTCGTCAATGCCAAGGAGGAATCTCCACAGGTCAGCGGCGTCCTCCCTGTTGAAGGGCATCCGGAGACGCCTCTGTATGTGCTCGGGGACGTCCGACGTGGTGGGTACTCGAGGCCGTGGCCTGTCAGTGGAGCTGCCTGCGTCTGAGTCATCCGGCGCCCTTCGTTGTCCTCGTCCTGTTCCTCGTCCCGCTCTTTCTTTTGGCTGGGGTTCAAGTCTGCACGGAGGTCGCTCTTCTCGGGCTGGCCTGTATGTTGCATTCTCCCAGTCGACTCCCCTGCTTGTGTGGGCGTCCCTCGTGTCCCCCAAATATCGCACGCTCTGGGTCAGCCGGCAATGTCCCCGTCCTTGGTCTCGGTAGCGGCGAGGGCTGCGGGCATCCCGACTGCGTCTCCGCCTGGTGCTGCTACGCCCTCTTTTCCAACAGTTGGATCGTGGCGCTGACGACGCGCACACCCTCCAATGGAGAACAATAGCCTCACAAAGTTTCGGGCAATCCGCTTTCGAAATGTATTGATCCATGACTGTTCAGTTTCTTGTTCTCGAGGCAGAATACCCGCATCCCTAAGTTGCCTTTCAGCGACACCGATCGACGCCGGAAGATCAGGTGTCCGCGGTGATTCGAACGCGGCTGTAGAGGCAGTCTCAGGTGAGCTGTTTTCCTGAAGAACTCCATCAGCACTGTTGAAAGTGCCGTTGTCGATGTCCACCAGGCGGATAGGCCCAGTGACAACCGGCTGTTGATTGACTCGAATGCCAGCAGCTTGATTCAGCCTAGCAAGAGTAATCTCAGGAGCCTCAGGTAGCTCAATCGGGGCATCATCTTGACGTGGTCCAGCAGAATTTCCTGCTAGATTCCCACGTCGCTGAGCGTTTTCAGTCGTTGTCAGCAAATCAGCCAATCTGATCTCACGCGGCTGTTGCTCAGCTGTTTGGCGTGTTTGTGCCTTCGGAGCAGCAGATGTCAGTCGACGACTCCGTTTCGATGGCATAGGCGCGGCTCTATCCACAACCTGCCCGGCGGCTGCGTCAGCTGTGGCCTGGCGTAGTTGCTCACGTTCTTCCACTGAGCGAGGTGCCTTTTCACGCAACTCCCGACTTTCATGCAGCCAAGAGTGCGCGGATCCGGACACTTGCTCCGCTCGTTCTGGAAGCACATGCAACGCCTGACCCCTCACATTCATTGAAGTAGCCGTTGTAGCAGGCAATCTCAATGAAGGTTCCCAGCTGGATGTAGTATTTTTCCTGTCGGCTGAGGCGCCAGGCTCGTTGGATTGTGCGCGCCGACCTCGACTCGCAGATGGCGTAGTACGTCCAGAAAAGCTCCCTCCTGCGAACATCTCCGAGTTGGAGTGGCTCGATCTTCCCTCGGGCAATCTTGCGCTCTGCGAGCTCACCTCGAATGAGGGAGTCTGGATCGCACCCGATGCAACCACCTGCATACCTGTACCACCTGACCCGGATGAGATGGGCAAACCATCTCCTATCCGGTTCTGGGACACAGAACGGCGGTTGCTGCCGTCCGGGGATCTTCGAGTGCCACCCAGCTCTGGTTCTCCAGAGGTTGGCATGTACTCGACGCCAATGCTCTTGCCGCTGCCCTTTTGAGGTCCAGCTCTCTGCTTCGAGATCGGCTGGGAGGATGTGATATCTGCAGCCAACGGCCTCCCTGTCCGTTGGCTGCGTTGAAAAACTCCGCGTATCGCAAGTGCTTTCGCTGCGACACGAGTGTTAAGCTCAGCGCGTTGGCGGGATTCACCTAACTCCTGCCAAAATTCGGTCGAAAGTACATCTTCTGCCGTTGCCTCCACGACACGCTGCAATCTCTCACCTCCCTCCAAAGGCTTCCTGGATCTCGAAGCATCTAGGAAATTACGCATAGGGCCCTCCTGCGAGAGGGACACCACAGGCGAAGCAATAATCCTGGGTTTAGGGTTTAGGGTTAGTATAATGTAGGGGCCTTAATAATTAGAATAGGGCTTCGGGGTCCTTTATAGGAAAAGGATTAGAATAAGGAACCCTCCAATCATATGATTACAATAAGGAACCCCCAAAATAATATTGGTAATCATTTAGGCCTCTAGATTAGGGCTTGTGGTTTGCATGGGGCTCATAGGCACCGGACGTGCTGCATTTGGAAGAAGTCAGCTCCACTGTGGGGCATCATGTCTTCGGACAGGGCTTACACCAGAACTTCGGCCTTTGTAGGGTTTAGTCAAGCTTTTTCGACTGATGCAAGCGGGGTTTTGGGCATAATTTAAGGGCCTTAATAATTTCAATAGGGTTTCGGGCCCCTAAACCCCAAACCCTGACCCCTAAACCCTAAAAGGGCCCAAAAATAGTATTGGAAATTATTTAGGCTTCTATATTCGGGTGTAGGGTTCAAGGCTTTGGGGCTTTCTGCTTTGAGTCTCTGTGCTCTGGGCTCCCCTGCGGAGGATTGTTCTGGGTTTACGGTTTAGGGTTAAGGGTTTAGGGTTTAGGGTTTAGGGTGTAGGGCTCTCTCTGGGCATTCTTCAGAGGGTCGTACAACTCAAAAGAACCACTGTGGGCAGTTTAGTATGGGGAGGCTTAACAATTACCAATAAATATTTTGGGGGTTCCTTACTATAGTTATAATATAAGATACCCCAAACCCTATTCTAATCATTAAGGCCCCCTATATTTGGGGGCCTCTAATAAACAGGGAAGGGGTTCAGGATGGTTTAGGGTTTAGGATTCCTTCCCAGCACAGCCTAGTACATGAAGACCCGCCTGGCCGCACTCTACTCCCCAACGCAAGCCCACGTCCCCAAAAAATCCCTCAACGCACGACTCACAAGCAAAGCGCGCGCTAACCCCTAAACCCTAAACCC
>CAJNDV010025336.1:8310-18361 GCA_905221635.1 Symbiodinium sp. CCMP2456 | reverse complement strand
GGGGGGTCCTTATTATGAATAGAGTAGTATAATGGGCCCGACAGTAAGGTTTGGCAGCTCGGGTTTGGGGCCTCAAGTTTCGGGTATTTGGAGTTCAGGGGGTTTGGATTCTGGGCTTCTGGGGTTGCGGGATCATGTCTACTCCAACAAAGACAAGAACATACACTCTAAAAAAAATCCGCAGCAAACCCTCATTCAACTGCTGTACAAAACCCTCTGATGAACGTGTCGATTTCCAAAACTCACTCACCCTAAACCCTAAACCCTCAACCCTAAACCCTCAACCCCAAACCCAAACCCCTAACTGAGCCCCCGGCCGTCGAACCGCACCTCGCTTTGCTGCCGGAATCGGGTTGCCGGTATAAGATTCGAGGTGTACTGTAGGGGCCTTGAGAATTAGAATAGGGTTGTGGGGTTCCTTTAAAGGGTTCGTTTAAAAGGTTCTACAAGGGCTACTATAAGGGGTTTAGGGTGTAGGGGCCTTGATAATTAGAATAGGGCTTTGTGCACATCTCTCTATACTTATACCAAGGAACCCCATAAAATAGTGGTGGCAATTCTTCAGGCCCCTGCATTAGTTTCGGGGCTGAGGGGTTTGGGGCCGAGAGGCTGCTGTTTAAGGCAGTCGCCTGATCGTGCAGCTCCCCAGAGACTCCAATACCCCTTAATGAAGGAATATACCTTCAATTATAATAGGATCCCTAATAAGATTTAAGGTATATTCCTTAACTAAGGGATATTGGAGTCTCTGGGTCCTACTCCAACAAGGGAACAGTTTGGCGCCTGGGGGGCCAACGCTTCAAGCACGGCAAGAAAAGAACTCAGTTAACCCTAAACCCTAAACCCTCCCCTCAGTCGGATTTTCCTGACAAATGTTTTTGGTGACGGCGCCTGTACGCGGCTGGCTATGCGTTTTTGCAGGTTTCAGGGTATTGGGGGGGAAGGAGTGGGGGGGTGGTGAGGGCTAAGGGGGGGGGATAAGAACGTCATTCGTATTGCATCCATGCCCAAAACACTGGTATTTACGTGTTTTATGCCCAAAAACACTGGTATTTACAGCGTTTTTACATACTGCACAAAGAAGCGGAACAAGAAAATCTGTCACAAGCGTCCATGCCGTTCGCGGCCATGCCCAAAACACTGGTATTTACAGCGTTTTATGCCCAAATCGCTGGTATTCACTGCGTTACCCTGTAAGCAAAAAACTCTCAACATAAAACCCATGACCGGCCTTCAAATGACAAATACTTTATACTCAGCCATACATCCTCCAAACCTCTCTCTAAAATAAAGTTTTGTTCTGCGGTCTCTTCAAAAATGACCTTAAAACCCGAGCGAAAACGCAGTTAGGCCCGAAGTTTACTTCAGCCTCTAGTGTTTTGCGCACCTGCCTGAACAACAATTTTAGTTGAGATTGCGCTCTCGCTGTGGTTTCGCGCAGATCCATGCAAAACGCCTCATTCTGAAATCTCCAAAAACGCATAGGCGGGTACAGGCACCGTAACCTTTTTGGTACCCTCCTGGGCAGATTCGTTCTTTGCCAGGCCGTAGTCTTCTCCGGTAAGGGTGCCATCATCGGGATACCTGACTCAGAAAGCTTAGGGTGTAGGACTTTGCATCGAAGTTAAATGCGGCCTCCAGATCAAAAGCATCATCAAATGAAGCATACTCACGACCATCATCAAGGCCATCGGTGAGAGACCAAAGATATCAGCACTGTTTGCTGTGACCATGCACATCGTAGTCATCGCCATCGTCGTCGTCGTCGTACCAACAGCTGCTGCGGAAGCAGCGGCAGTAGCCAGCTATGGTAGACTACGACCCAGAACCCCACATCAATCTCAAAGCTATGTTCGGTCCAATGTCAAAATTCTCTAAACCCTGAACCCTTAACCCTAAGCCCCAATGTCAAAATTCTCTAAACCCTAAACCCTAAGCGCCAATGTCGCTAAACCGTAAACCCCAATGTCAAAATTCTCAAAACCCTAAACCCTAGGCCCTAAACTCTAAACCCTAAGCCCCAATGTCAAAAGTCTCAAAACCCTAAACCCCAAACCCTAAACTAAACCCTGAGCCCCAATGTCAAAATTCTCTAAACCCTAAACCCTACACCCCAATGTCAAGTCTCGAAACCCTAAACCCTAGGCCCTAAACCCTAAACCCTACACCCCAATGTCAAAAGTCTCGAAACCCCAAACCCTAAACCCTAAACTAAACCCTAAGCCCCAATGTCAAAAGTCTCGAAACCCTCAACCCTAGGCCCTAAACTAAACTCTCGAAACCCTAAACCCTAAACCCTAAGCCCCAATGTCAAAACTCTCTAATCCGGGGAGCTGATGTCCGGCGCTTCGCCACAGAATGTTGGGTCCTGCTTGGAGGATCATGGGGCTTAGTAACTAAGGTTATAAGTTCTAAGTTTAGGGCTTAGGGTTTAGAGTTTAGGTTATAACTACCTGAATTGGGGTTATAACTACATAGAAGTATAGTTACCGTATTTATAAACCTAGTTACTAAATCCCATGATCCTCCAAGTGGTGCGACCAGAAAACAAAGATACAGCACAGGGTACAGTTTTAGGATGTAGGGGGTTTAGGGATTAGGGTTTAGGGTTTAGCTTTGAGGGTGTAGGAATTAGAGCATGTTGGGCCCGTCCTAGATCAAAATCGGCCAAAAGTGCTTCCAGGCAGGGGCAGGGGCAGAGAGCAGCCAGGGGAAAGGCTCCGGGCTCAGAGCAGCCAGGCAGCCCATTTGGGGTTTAGGGTTTAGGGTTTAGGGTTTAGGGTTTAGGGTTTAGGGTTTAGGGTTTAGGGTTTAGGGTTTAAGGTTTAGGGTTTAGGGTTTAGGGTGCCCCCAACACGCCGTACGGGGATTTGGGTGTTGGGTTTAGGGTGTTCCCATCAGGGGGGAAAATCAAGGTACTCTAGTGGATTTAGGCCGAACTAAGTCCTGGCCCTTGTCTCCTCAGGCCGAAACCCCATCCCAAAGGCGGCAACCAGTTTAGAGCAGGAAGTGCTTCTGACTCGCAGTCTGGCTGACAGAAGTTATGACTGTGATCGTGGATCTGACGACTCCTACCACCACCATCACTACTCTTGCTGCTACTACTCTACTGCTATCCTCCTCCTCTCCGCCTACTACCTGGAGGATCATGGGACGTAGTAACTAGGGTTACAAATAAGGTAACTGTACTTATAAGTAGTTATAACCCCAATTAAGATAGTTGTAACCTAAACTCTAAACCCTAAACCCTAAACCCTAAACCCTAAACCCTAAACTTATATCTTATAACCTTGGTTACTAAGTCCCATGATCCTCCAAGTCCTAGGACTACGACGGCTACTAGCCCTAGTCCGAGCCTCGGTCCGACTCCTCGCGTCTTCATACAAAGTCCTAAAGCGAGTCCCCGTCCGGCCCGACTACCCGTTGTCCTAGTCCTCCTCCTGCTTTTTAGGGGTTTAGGGTTTAGGGGTTTAGGGGTTTAGGGTTTAGGGTTTAGGGGTTTAGGGGTTTAGGGTTTAGGGTTTAGGGGTTTAGGGTTTAGGGTTTCTCCTCCTCCTCGTCCTCCTCCTCGTCCTCCCTTGATTAAGGCAGGGTTGGGCACTTGTCGTCCTGGAAGAGAGGCTTCCATCGCTCAAGATGTTCAACTCCTGGCGCCCTGGGAGAATGGCTCGGGGTTGAAACCCTAAAAAAAAGGTTTAGGGTTTAGGGGTTGTTGAGTTGGCTTCAGGCCTCGGGCTTGGGAGATGGGCGTAAGTGCTGCTATGAGGTTTGCGATGAGGGTTACCATAAATCTTGCCATTGGGGTTCCTATATAAACCCTAAACCCTAAACCCTAAACCCTAAACCCTAAATCCTAAACCCTAAACCCTAAACCCTAAACCCTAAACCCTAAACCCTAAACCGTGAAGGTTTAGGGGCCTCTCGTACGGGCATTTGGGATTTGAAACCTCAAGGCCTCCAAGTGAGCAGAGTGTCCACCCTTGATGAGCTCGAAGGCTTTGCCGCGGGCAGAACCCTAAACCCTAAGCCCTAAACCCTAAACCCTAAACCCTAAACCCTAAACCCTAAACCCGTAAGACTCTGAACTCTAAACCCGGAATATCCGGCTGCAAGCAATTTTGCCTGGACTTCGGCATGGCTAAACACGGACGGAAAGCCTTGGCCTCAAAAAACGACCCAATACGGCCTGGAGGACAAAGGTCCCTGCCTGCTTCTGCAGGCTTGGCAAAACGTCAGAAAGAAGACTACTCGGGATCCTGCGATCTTCGCTCTCGCCCCATCAGCTTTCCGACTGATACATTTGATCATCCTTGGCTCAGTCCTCGTAGAGTTGCCACATCGTTTGACGAATGAGCTTCTCAAGTCCAAGAGCCTGCATGGGGTCATTGACGGCTTCAAGAAGGCTGGAGAGGGACAACCATTCGTCTGTAGACCTCACGGTGATCTCAGCACATGTCCTCATAGCCGGCTCTGCGATGCGCTTGGCCTGCGCAGCCTGCACATAGCTTGCGATCAACTCCTCCACTTTGTGTAGCAAGAAGCCCGGCGTCACCATGATCTCTGCACATCCATTCTGAGCCCGTGCCCAGAAAGATGCACGGCGAAGGATCGTTGCTGTTTGTGCGACGACACACATGCGCAAGTCATGGCCCCTGTTTTGCTTGTTGATCTCCTCCGTGATGGGCTTGGCTTCTCGCCAATCTGCGACGAGCAGTATGCTCCCCTTCCTGCCCTCCAGCCATCTGAGAAAGCTCATGGATTTCTTGTGCCACACCAACTTGCATCCGAACCTGGTCGCGAGAGCCGCCAACTCCTTGCGTACTACGGCATGCTCGGGCTTCAAGCAATGCTCGAAACACCAAACGAGCCACGTAGGTTCGGCACCTCCGGTCTTACGACCCATCGGAGCCGTCTTGGACGAAAATTATTGGGCCCACGTCTACAGCAATGCGCTAGCGAGCCGCTGTTCACGGGTCAGCAAGAGCGGCAGCTCGTGAAGTCGCATGCGTCTATCGACTCAGGGAGATCAAGTACAAGGCCAGGAAACCTTAAGGAGGCCTGCAGATCATCGGGACCCTTGGAGGGGTAAGGGGGAGGGGGGTAGGGGACTATACTTCCCTAAATAGGCCGTATGAGGTCCTTATTACAGGTATCAAGGCCCCCCCCCCCCCCTACCCCCCTAAACCCTAAACCCTAAACCCTGAACCGTAATGAACTTCCCCGCCCCCTACCCTAAACCCTAAACCCTAAACCCTAAACCCTAAACCCTAAGCTTCAGATTCCGAAACGTTCCTTCTGCTCCCGGGCCTGCGGGTCCCACTCTTCGGGGAGGCAGCGGCCTTGCCTGCGGTGATGATGAACTGGTTTAGGGTTTAGGGTTTAGGGTTTAGGGTTTAGGGTTTAGGGTTTAGGGTTTAGGGTTTATCTGCAAGGCTTGTATTAGACAAAGAGCATTTCGGATCAGCTTCGGATCCGTCAGTGGTCATCTGGGCAAGTCCTTTTGAGGTGTTTCGTTGGGCCTTTGTGGATCCTTGTTGGGAATACGGACTGCAACACAGACCCTCTCGCAGAATCCAAACAGACAAGCAAGATTTCCGTTGCAGGCGGACTCCAAAACGCACTCCCCACTGGACGTTCAATGCCTTGTTTTGATTGCCACACCTGCTCACGATGATGATGGACAAGATAATCATCATGGTCATCATCACCATCACCATCATCATGACTCCACTCTGCACAGACCAAGACCACCATAGCAAACCCCTCAGGACCTTGGCGTTTAGGTGTTAGGGGCAAGGGTTGCAGGTCGAGGGTTTGGGCTTGGGGCTTCTGGTTAAGGGTCGAGGGTTCAGGCTTGCTTTCACCCGCCACATACACGCAGTAATGTAGGGGCCTTAATAATTAGAGTAGGGCTTTGGGGGTTCCTTAGTATACTTATAGTATAATATACCCCAAAGCCCTCTTCTAGTTATTAAGGCCCTTATATTAAGCCTTCTTCTGGTCTAATGTGTATGCAACCCCGACCAAGGTCTGCACCGAGTCCCGCACCGCCCTTCTGCTGCAGGGCTGTATGCCCAAGAATTCCCAGCGAGACTGGAGAAGGGTCCCAGGCTTCTGGCGAACGGCCACGACGCTCTCCATGGGTTCAGGGTTCAGGGTTCAGGGTTTAGCGTTCAGGGTTTAAGGTTTAGGGTTTAGGGTGTAGCTTTAAGGTTTTAGGGGCTAGTACAGGCTCTGGGGATTGAAGACTTGCCTCTTAGCAAAGGAGAGTCCGCAGAGCGACGCTGTCGATACAAGGAGAACAAAGGAGGTGTCAGGCGAGGCGGCGAGGCCTCGTTTTTATTCAAGGTTCGCTTCATCATGTAAATCACTACCATTGATTTAAAAATTCTGCCCAGTGTTCTTAGTCATACTTAGATACCACACCAACACAATTCTTGCCCTGATTACCAATACGGCGTGTCACCCGCCGTGTTGCTACAAGAACATTTGCTTTCCTTTCATGGCGACACTTAGGTCTCGCTTTAACGTCACCGAGACATTTAGGATTGAGGGTCTAGGGTGTAGGGTCAGGATATGGGTAATTCTCTAAATTAGGGTCTCAACATCCTATGCTAGTTACTCAACCCTTCCTCCTTCAGAGTTCCCAAAACCCCGAGCCTCCACGCCTAACTTGCCGCGTCGGTCAATCTCCCTCCCAAGTTTGCCCTCCACCCTGAGTCTCATGCCTGAATAATAGGGTTTAGGGTTTAGGGCTTAGGAGTGGAACAAGGAGTATAAGGCAAGTCGCACGCCCAGTGCGGGCACTGAACGGCTGTACCTTCAGTCTACATTTACCTTATATCCCAAGAACTCAGAGCAACTCCGAAACCAGCAGCCCCACCTGTGGGCTGCGGCCGCGGAGTGTAGCAGAGGAGAGAGAGGCTTAGAAGGCTGTAAAGAGTAATCACCTCGGAGACGTTTAGGATTTGGGGTTTGGGGCTGGGGGTTTGGAGTTTAGGGTTTAAGGTTCAGGGATTCGGGTTTAGATGATGTAAAGCTTAGGGCTTAGGGTTTAGGGTCTCGGTTTTCGAGCTTAGGGCTTTGGGGGGTGCGGGCCCTCGGCAGACTCGTCAGGTTTGCATGGCTGGGTTTGATAAGAGCCTTACAAGGTTCCCGATATGAGCTTCGGAAGGTTCCCGAAGGGTGTCAGAAGAGGCTCTCTACGAGCCTGGATTAAATACTTAGCAGGCTGTGAAGGGGCAGCGGCATTCCGTTCCTTGGACTTCCAGGGATGAAGCTTCCTGACGACTTTTTCGACTTCAAGGGCAGTCCTTGAATGACACATGCTACGCTCAATAAGACAGAGTCGTAGTCGTAGTAGTAGCTGCAGGAGTAGTAGTAGTAGTAGTAGTAGTAGTAGTAGTTGTTGTTGTAGCAGGAGTAGCAGTAGTAGTAGTAGTAGTAGTAGTCGTCGTAGTAGTAGTAGTAGTAGAAGTAGTGTAGCGGTGGTGGCAGCAGGTAGTAGCCGCGGTAGAAGTCGTCGTTGTCGTCGAAGTAGTTGTCGTCGTAGTAGTAGGACTAGAACTAGGAGCTTGAGTTCGAGCAGGAGTAGGGGATTAGGACGATTAGGAGTAGGAGCAGGAGCAGGAGCAGCAGCACAAGCAGGGGCAAAGGCAGGAGCAGGAGCAGGAGCAGGAGCAGGAGCAGGAGCAGTAGCAGCAGCGGCAGCAGCTGCAGCAGCAGCAGCTGTAGTAGCAGCAATAGTCGTCGTCGTAGTAGTCGTAGTGGTGCTAGTCGTGGTAGTGGTTGTGGTCGCGGTCGTGGCAGCGGCGGTAGTGGTAGTGGTAGTGGTAGGGCAGCGGCAACAGTAGGGGGGGGATGGTGCTGGCAGGTGCCAGCGGCAGTGGTGATGGTTGTGATAGTGGTGGCAGGAGTGCTAGTTGGAGTTGACGGCATTCCTGGGGTCTTGGGGTTTGAGAGTTAAACAGTTTAAGGTTTGGGGCTTGCAGGGTGTCGGGACTGCTCCGGTTTGGGGTTTGCGCATTCTTTCGATCCCCGTGATTGCAATGACTATTGGCTGGCGTGGATACGTTATAGGGACCGGCGGAGCATCCCTCTCAAGGGGCTGCTAGTGCAAGGGTTATTGGCTTATGTACAGTTTTGATCTATGTAGTATGCCTCCACTTTGTTGCGGAGGGGGGATCGAACTTTGGGCAGGGTGTGGGCTTTGACGCCCAACCGAAATGACGGGACCTTTCTGTCGAGGGAAGGAACTGCAACGACAACATCAGGATATCTGTCTACTGTACAGCCTGCGAACATCAAGACCGCAAACCTCTACGAGCATTGCGGAAAAAGAAACCGCAGCGATTACGCTGGGATATCTACTGTACATCCTGCGAGAGAAGTGCCATCCGCGAGCATTGCCGAAGCAGGACTATCAGAAGGATCAAGTTGATTGCGGCAAACATGCTCGCTCCAGCAAGCGGGTTCATAGCTCGCAGCAGCAGAGTCTGCCTGCAGCACTCAAAAGCTCGACAAGGTGGAGTGAGCATCCAATCTATTCTGTAGTATATGTGACACGGAATTAGTATAACATTCTGCAGTGCCCATCGTGCAACCGCGGGGCATGGNNAAGAATGGCCCCCGCGACCGGAAAGCCAGCAATGAACACTGCAAAGGTCACGAGCTCGTTTGCCCAGAGTTGCTGCCGTTGGCGCCGAGCCTTGCACGCCAGGATAATCCCGAGACGTCCTATGAAAGGGAAGGCTAGGAACGAGTAAGTCAAGGTGACGATGGCCGTCACTGCGGCGGCCTCCATGTCCCCTACACGTAATCGAGCAGCCACTTGGTCCAGGTGCCCCCAATGTAATGGAGCCGAGACCATCAAGAGCCACCAATAGGAGAAGGACGAATCGCCGAGGGCTCTGGCCAAAGCGACGGACACGTCGGTAGCGACCAACTTCTCGAACGCAGACTCGGTGCCGAACCACTTGCGAATGCAAAGGCTGATAATTCCACGGTCACAAATTGGATTGGAGTCATCTCCTGTGTGACCGTCCGCGCAGCATTGGCACTTGGCGTCTCGGATGTGAAAACTGCGCAGCTGGACAAGCATGCGCTCCACAGCCGTGAAGTAGCTCCTCAAGGAGCGGACAGCAAAGTGTCCGCCGGCAAGGAAGAGCACAGAGAAAACGATCCAACCAACCAGCAGGTTGCCAAATGGACTGACCATATAACTCAGCATGGCCACGAATAATGAAAAACATGTAGCTACTGAGCTCGTCCCAAGCATAGTCGGCGTGACGGTGAATCTCTTAGCACGTCTGGAATCCTAGGCTGTTCAGCAACCCACTAAGAAGAATTGTATAATATAGAGGCCCTTATGATTAGAATAGCCTTTTGGGGTATATTATACGATAACTATACTACGGAGTCCCCCAAACAATATAGGTAACTATTAAGGCCCCTGTATGATTAGTGTATAATGGCAACCCAGAAGCAAAGATGTCAAAACAAAACATACCGAAGACGAACCTAGAATCTGAAAACTTGCAACTTCCGAGATACGCTCCGAGCTCAAAGACACACCAGAGCCTCTGAATCGGGGTTGTGCGGGACAGAATGGAAAATTGACTTTCACCGTACCTATAGTCTCCATTGTAGTTCCTTTTGGGGGATACCTTGTAAAGTCCTTGATATTTGATTGGTTAAGCCAAAAAAAGGAACTACAATGGAGACTACAGGTAACATTCAAGCAGGACTTGTTAAACTTCTGGGGCGTGATAGGGCCTCAGCACCCTGTAGTTGCGAGCCTTGAGTTAATAAGGTATGTAGCTCGCAATTGTTGTACTTGGCTTCTCATTTTGGGACTTGCCTTCCGAAACTTACCCCGAAGCCTATAGTTAAGATCTTAAAGGCTTTAACGCAAAGACATGCTGTCTTAGAGAAACCCATAGCTCTAAGCGACCTGCCTCTCCACAAATGTCTCATCCCACCACACATTTAAGGATTCGGAGCTCTGCAGGAAAGCTCCCATGCTGAGAAGAGCCTCTGACTTTAAGCTTGG